>ML368562.1:0-35690 GCA_005239525.1 Nicotiana knightiana | reverse complement strand
ACATATATATATATATATATATATATATATATATATGTATGTATATATATGTATGTATGTATGTATGTATGTCCGTGTTATTATTATTATAGATATTTGCACATGTGGGGTCATAAGGCGGGCTATATATGTATACATACATACATATACATATATATATACAAAAAATACACAAATACATATATACATACATATACATACACATACACATAAATATACATATATATACACATATATATACATATACATACATACATACATACATACATACAAACATACATACATACATACATACATACAACATACATACATACATACAGACATATATATATACACACACACACACACACACATATATATATATATATATTTATACACACACACATATATATATATACACACACACACACACACACACACACACACACATATATATATATATATATATATATATATGTATATGTATGTATATATACATATATAGCCCGCCTTATGACGCCGCATGTGCAAATATCTATAATAACAATAACACGGACAACTCACTTGCGAACACCCCGACAATCCTCTCTACAGTATAACGTGTGCCAAAAATATAACAACATAAGATAACAACTCTACCACATGTGCCCATATGCCACAACATTTCTTAAAACAATTCCAAAATCACAACCACACATATCCCTCGGCTCAACAACATGGAGATCAACAACAACACAACAATAACACAAGAGTATGCCAAGTGAATCAACACGAAAATAAAAACCACAAAGCAACAGAAGAACGAGCTCACAATGAAAACATGAAAAGTAATGATGGTTTCAAATAAGAATAACTCAACAATGGAAGAGATAATGCGTAACGATGATATCAAATAAGAGTAACTCAACAATAAGAGAGATAACATGTAACAATGATTCCAAGTAAAAGTAATCCAACAATAGGAGAGATAACATGTAATAATGATTTCAAATAAGTACTACTTAATGATAAGAGAGATGACATGTAACAATGACTTCAAATAAGGATAACTCAACAATGGAGGAGATATCAATAACTTCAATTAAGGATAATGTAACGACCCGATCGGTCGTTTTGAGCATTTTAACTTCGTTCGATAGTTTGGGGGCACGGTAGCTCTGTATGATGTATTAGGATTTTGTGCAAAATTTGAGTTTATTCCGAGTTGATTTGATATGTTTCGGCGCGTGTTTTTGGAAGTCGAAAGTTCATTAAGCTTGATTTGAGGTGCGTTTCATCGTTTCGATGTTGTTATGCATGATTTGAGGCCTCGAGTAAGTTTGTATTATGTTGTGGGACTTGTTGGTATGTTCGTACGGGGTCTCGAGGGGCTCGGGTGAGTTTCGGATAGGTTTAGGTTGTGTTGCGCTCGTTTTTCTTATGTTTCGACGTCGTTTCTTCGAGCATAAATGGTATCACATTAAACAAATGAGCGCTGATTTCTGTTTTGTTTGAAGCATTATATCTGTATCATAGTTAAGGATCCGTAGCAAAAAGATCGTCGAATTTGGATATCCTATGAGGATTTTATGGTCATTTTACTAAGAATTGGGTTGCCAGATTTTTTTCAGATTAATTAGGAATTGGCTACTGACTTCGTATTTAAAAATCTGCACTATTTCTAAATATTGAAACCAACATATCTCCTTTATTATAAGGTCAAATGGAGTGATTCAAAAGCCTAACTTGACTGAAATTTCACAAGGAATCCATTAGAGGCATCAAAAGCAAGTTACACGATCATTTGGCATGCGAAACGAGGCAAAACAGCTGGGCAAAAATACTTAATATCGAAGGTTTGTTGATTTGGTCATATTTTGAGTTGGGGAGCTCGGATTTGGACAGTATTTGGAGGAAATTTTCACCATATGGATTGGGGTAAGTGCTCTATACTCGACTTTGGTTATATTTCATGAATCCATCTTCGTGTTTGGCATTTGATTGATGATTTCAAAGTGAAATTTGGGGGGTTTTGTCTAAATTTCATAAAGTGAATTTTTAAGTTGATTTGTATGATCTCTGAGAGCCCGAGAGACTGGAGAGGTTAGTGACTGAGATAGGGCCTGAGTGTCGAGTTGTGACCTATGTGAATGTATATAGATCTGGTTACATGCGCGCAACGAGCCTTATGACTATTTATGTGTTTGGATCGAGTAGCATGCCGCAACGAGCCTTGTGGCTATTTATGTATATGGATCAGGTTGCACGCCCCAACGAGACTTATGGCTATTTATGTATATGGATCGGTCGCACGCTGCAACGAGCCTTATGGCTATTTATGTACATGACCTCATCATCTATATGCATTGTATTTGTCATGCGTACTTGAGATACATGCATAGAGATGCATTTTCTTCTGCTACCTAGTTTTGGGACATTTATGATTTTACCTGTATCTTGACATGTAGGCATAGACACGTACTTTCCTCATGCTATCTGAAAATGGAACATCTTACTTATCGTTGAAAGGATTTTTGGGAAAAATCACAGTTTTCAAACTTACTCGTATTTTTGGCATTTTCGGTAAAAGATTTGGGTTTTCACTGAGATACTTAAAAAGCATGCCTATTTTCTAGAACTGTGAACGAGCTGAGCATTTTATTTTTGAGATATCTCTTTTATTACTTGTACTATGTTGTTATGAGCTGTTGTGGGATATTGGTATTGGACCCGACCTTTGTGTTAGCTCGTCACTACTTTCAACCTAAGGTTAGGTTTGTTACTTACTGAGTACATGGGGTCAGTTGTACTTATGCTACATTTCTGCACCTTGTGTATAGATGTTGGTTGTTGATGTTGTTGTGTTCGATGGGAGCTGGATTTAAGATGTACAAGCGTCCCGCTTGTAGCTTTCTCTTGTTCGTGGTAGCCTTAGATCTATAAAACTCTGTTTATGTACTTTTCAAACAGACTATGTGTTTATTTCATTTCAGCTTTGTAAACTCTATTCTTAGAAACTCATCATTTGTATTATCAGTCCTTGGGAAATGTATAGGATTTAGATATTTTTTGCTTAATTGTCTTATTAAATTTCATTGGAATTGGATAGTTGTTAACTGTCGTACCTAGCGGGTTGGGTTAGGTGCCATCACGACTAGTTGAATTTTTTGTCGTGACAGATAATCAACTATGGAAGAGATAACATGGAAATAAAAGAGGTAACAACTTCAATTTAGGCATATAAGAGTATATTTGGCAATAAAGGGTAGAGCATGAACCAATCAACCTCAAATAAGAAACGTAAGGGTGAATTTAGTAATGGAGGATTTAACATGATAAGTTAACTTCATTTTAATGTACATACGAACCTAAGTGTCTAAACCAGTCAAATTTCCACTTATAAGTTGTGCACGCACTCGTCACCTCGTGTACACTCTTTCACATATTTCAACCAACCCCTAGGAGGTAATTCACCCACACAACGTTATGCAAGATACTTACCTCAAAAGCCCTCAATCATTACTCTAAAATAGCTTTTCCTTAACAATTCACCTACGCTCGGCTCAAATCTAACCAAAATCGACTCAATGACATCAAATAATGCAAGAGAAATCAACTCCAATAATTAAAGCTATGACCTTTACACAATGCTTCAAAATCCAACAAAAGTAAACTCGAGGCTCGCTCGGTCAAAACCCGGTCCAATGGTAGATTTCGACTACCCATATCCCATGTGTTCATATATGTGATTAGTTTCAAAATCCGAGTCAAATCGACCCTCAAAACTCAAATTCTTATATTTCAAAAACTTGACACAGTTTGACAAATTTTCACTTTGATTCGCATGATTTTGATGTTAAATCGAAGATATATTGATGTAATACGAATAGAAATATATTAGAATCACTTACTCGAAATTTATAGATTAAAATATCTCTTCAAATCGTCTCCTACCGAGTTTAGGGTTACAAAATATGAAAATGAGATCAAAACTTCAGTCCTCAGCTTTTGTCCAGTTGCAGGTGTCGCAAATGCGACATGGGGTTCGCAAATTTGAGAAATCAAACGCAAAAGCGAAGAACCCATATCCTTGCTACAGTCGCAAATGCGACATAATATTCGCACTTACGAATAATAGACACCTTGCAAATGCGACCAAACTGATCGCAAATGCAAGAAAGCTTACCCATCCACACCTTCACAAATGCGAACTCTTGGTTCGCAAATGTGAACCTATGGGACTACATCTTAAATCGCAATTGCGATCGAAAATGTCACGACCCGAAATTCCCACTGTCGGGACCGTGATGGCGCCTAACGTCACAATTGCTAGGCAAGCCGACGTTAGAGGTTATTTAGCCAATTCTCTTACATTTAGGTGATTATCAGTAAACAACTATAATAAATCGAAATGAATGCGGAAATAAGTAAATAACAACATTGAATATAGATTATTACTACCCATAATCTGGAGTCACAATTCACGAACAACACTAAGATTTTTCTACAAGTATTTGTCTGAAAGAAAATATAGATGTTTGTGAAACAAGGAAAAACAGTAAGTATGAGGGTATAGAAGTGGACGCCAGGGTCTGCGGACGCCAACAGGACTACCTTTGGTCTCCTAGCTGTGAAGTCTACAGCCAACCTCTCGGTCAGCCACAATCTGCTCCGAAATATGTGCAGGAAGTTCAAAGTGCAGTATCAGTACAACCGACTCCATGTACTGGTAAGTGCCGAGCCTAACCTCGACGAAGGAGTGACGAGGCTATGGTGGGACACACAATATTATCTGCATACAATGAGTAACAAAACCAAAAGGAAGACAGAATAAAGTAGAGCAGTATCTTTCAAGAAGTAAGTACAGTACCCAACGTGTCACATCAGTGTCCATCTATAACCAATCCTTAAGTGAAATTCAAAACTACCATATGACTAGCACAATCAAATAAAAGCAAAAACATATAGGTTGTTGCGGCGCGCAACTCGATCCCACTGTACATATCATAATCCTCCCTTATTTCCTCTTAATAACATAAATAACATAATATAAATAAAAGTGTTGCGGCATGCAAACTGATCCCACAATATCATAATAATCACAGTCACAGTTCACCCTTATTTCACCACAATCCACCCTTATTTCACTTGTTGCAGCGTGCAACCCGATCCCACCGTATAATATCAATTCACCCTTATTCCTCCTCAATATATCACCCTTATTCCACTTGTTGCAGTGTGCAACCCGATCCCACCGTATAATATCAATTCACCCTTATTCCTCCTCAATATATCACCCTTATTCCACTTGTTGCAGTGTGCAACCCGATCCCACCGTATAATATCAATTCACCCTTATTCCTCCTCAATATATCACCCTTATTCCACTTGTTGCAGTGTGCAACCCGATCCCACCGTATAATATCAATTCACCCTTATTCCTCCTCAATATATCACCCTTATTCCACTTGTTGCAGTGTGCAACCCGATCCCACCGTATAATATCAATTCACCCTTATTCCTCCTCAATATATCACCCTTATTCCACTTGTTGCAGTGTGCAACCCGATCCCACCATATCAATATCAATTATTCAGTAAGTACATAATTTCACAATTTAACACAAACCCTTCACAATACCTAACTTCAAAACAAAACAAATGGAAACCTTGTACTCAATAAAACCTCACACAAATAATACTACTCAACGAGATCAATCCGGAAAAACACTAAAGCACCAATAAAAATAGCTTAAGCAAGTAATAGGAGACAATGAAGCTACGTGATAGAAAATACATTCAGCAAGGAGACAAAATATCTAACAAGTAGCAATTAGGCATGGAATACAATTACGCATGTAGCAATTAGGGTGGGGAACGAAACAATTTAAGAAGAACGGGAAAGAAACAGGAAAGACAGATAAATTGGTGGCGCATAAGTATTCTTCACCTCACATATACACCGCTCACATAATTTTCACATAGCAATTAAGGCAAGGTTTCCTAATCACTCAAGTCAAAGTTAGGCACAACACTTACCTCGATCAACAGGACACTCACTGCTCAATTACCACTTTTCCTCCAGATTCCACCTCCAAACTACTCGTATCTAGACATAATTAACTTAATAACATCAAATATTTCTAAAGAAATTAATTACAATGCATAAATTTAGGTTTCCCAAACTTTCCCTCAAAAAGTCAAAAATCGACCCCGGGCCCGCTTGGTCAAAACTAGAGGTTCGGACCAAAACCCATTCACTCCCGAGCCCGAATATGTAATTAGATTCGAAATCCGACCCCAAATTGAGGTCTAAATCCCAATTTCTCAAAAATCCCTAATTCTACCCAAACCTTCAATTTCTAGCATGGAAATCCTAGATTTTAGGTTGAAAATTCATGGAATGAAATGGGTAATTGAAAGAAAATGGTTTGGAATCACTTACCAACACTTTGGGGAAGAAATTATCTTTTGAAAATCTCCCTTAGGTCTTCTGGATTTTGAAAATTTGAAAGAATGTCTTAAGTCCCGTTTTAGGATTGTTTTATGAACTGAGCGACAATATTGTCGCGTTCGCAAAGAGCAAGGCCAGAGTGGTCTACGCGATCGTGAGTAACTAAACGCGTTCACGAAGGTTTATCCCCCCTGA
The DNA here is from genome assembly GCA_005239525.1 of Nicotiana knightiana. Lineage (NCBI taxonomy): Eukaryota > Viridiplantae > Streptophyta > Magnoliopsida > Solanales > Solanaceae > Nicotiana > Nicotiana knightiana. The sequence continues at coordinate 29,084 of ML368562.1, read as the reverse complement.
CCTTCACGTTCGCGAGATGGTGTTCTCATTCACGTAGAGTTGCTTCATCTCCCTTACCCAGCCCAGCTAAAGCTACAGGTTCGCGTGAGACGGGTCGCGTTCGTGTAGAGAAATCACCCTAGTGCTCCGCGTTCGTGACCATAGTCCCGCGTTCACGTAGAGTAAAATCCTCCCCCAATCCAGATCCCCTTCGTGATCGCAAGAATGGCTTTTCGATCGAGCGGCACAATGCATCAGAACACCAGCTACAACAAACACACCAGATTTTCTAAGTTCCAAAATACCCGTAGCTATCCGAAACTCACCCGAGCCATCGGGGCTCCAAACAAAACATGCACACAAGTCCTAAAACATCATATGAACTTGCTCGCGAGATCAAATCGCCAAAATAAAACCTAGAACTACGAATTTAGCATCAAATCAAATGAAATTTTCAAGAAAGCTTTAGAATTTCTATTTTCCCAACCGAGTGTCTGAATCACGTCAAACTGACTCCGTTTCTTACCAAACTTCACAAACAAGTCATAAATACTATATTGAACATTTACCGGGCTCTTAAACAAAAATACGGGCCCGATATCAAAAATGCCAAACATTAATGGATTCTTAAAAACATTAGATTTTCAGGCTTTTAATTTTCAATAAAAATTCTTAACTCAAGCTAGGGACCTTGGAATTCGATTCCGGGCATATGCACAGGTCCCATTTTTCAATACGGACCCATCAGGACCGTCAAAACACGGGTCCGGGTCCATTTACTCCAAACATTGACCGAAGTTAACTCAAATCAACTTTTAAGGCAAAATTTTTTATTTTTATCAACTTTCCACATAAAAGCTTTCCGGAAACACGCCTGGACTGCGCACACAAATCGAGGAGGGTAAAAATGAGATTCTTAAGGAATAGGAGCATAGAATCAAGTTCTAAAACATAAGATGACTTTTTGGGTCATCACATTCTCCACTTCCAAAATAACCGTTCGTCCTCGAACGGACATAGAAAAGTACCTGAACTGGTGAATAGGTGGGGATATCTACTCTGCATGTCTGACTCGGACTCCCTAGTAGCCTCCTCAAACTGAAGGATAACTCTTCGATCTCAACTGACGAACCTGCCGGGCTAGAATAGCCACCGGCTCCTCCTCATAAGTCAAATCCTTGTCCAACTGGACATAGCTGAAATGTAACACGTGTGACGGGTCACCATGATACTTCCGGAGCATGGACACATGGTACAAGTGATGAACTGCTGATAACCCCGGAGGTAATGCAAGCCTATAAGCCACCTCTCCGACTTTCTCGAGAATCTAAAAAGGCCCGATATATCTAGGGATAAACTTTACCTTCTTTCCAAACCTCATGACACCCTTCATGGGTGACACCGGAGCAACACTCTCTCCCCGACCATGAATACCACATCACGAACTCTACGGTCAGCATAACTCTTTTGCCTGGACTGAGCTGTGCGAAGTCAATCCTGTATAATCTTGACCTTGTCCAAGGCCTCTTGTACTAGATCTGTACCCAATAATCGAGTCTCCCCCGACTCAAACCACCCAGCTGGAGACTGGTACCGTCTACCATATAATGCATCATAGGGAGCCATCTGAATGCTCGACTGGTAGTTGTTGTTGTAGGTGAACTCTGCAAGGGGAAAGAACTGATCCCACGATCCTCCGAAGTCTATAACACAAGCACGGAGCATATCCTCCAAAATCTCAATAGAACGCTCGGACTGTTCGTCTATCTGAGGATGGAATCCTGTGCTCAACTCAACCTGCGTAACCAACTCATGTTGTACTGCCCTCCAGAAGTGCAAGGTGAACTGCATACTTCGATCAGAAATGATAGACACGGGCACACCGTGAAGAAGAATGATCTCACACATATAAATCTTTACCAACTGCTCTGAAGAATAGGTAACTGCCACAAGAATGAAGTGTGCTGACTTAGTCAGCCTATCCACAATGACCCAAACGGCATCGAACTTCCTCTGAGTTCGTGGGATTCCAACAACAAAGTCCATAGTGATACGCTCCCACTTCCACTCGGGAATCTCTATCTGCTGAAGCAAACCACCGGGTCTCCGATGCTCATACTTCACATGCTGACAATTCAGGCACCGAGATACATAAGAAACTATATCCTTCTTCATCCTCCTCCACCAATAATGCTACCACAAGTTCTGGTACATCGCCTCGGTGAATAGAATACCGAGGACTTTGGGACTTCTCAAGAATCAACTCACGAAGCCCATAAACATTAGGCACATACATGCGACCCTACATCCTAAAAACTCCATCATATCCAACAGTAATCTGCTTGGCATCACCGTGCCGTACTCTGTCCCTAAGGATCAATAAATGAGGGTCATCTTACTACCGATCTCTGATATGCACAAACAAGGAAGACCGAGCGACTGTGCAAGCTAGAACACGGTTGGGCTCTGAAACATCCAACCTCACAAAATGGTTGGCCAAAGTCTGAACATTTGATGCTAGTGGCTTCTCACCGACTGGAATGAACGCAAGGCTGCCCATACTCGCTGCCTTCCTACTCAATGCGTCGGCCAACACATTAGCCTTCCCGGGATGGTACAAGATGGTTATATCATACTCTTTCAACAGATCTAACCACCTCATGTGCCTCAAATTGAGATCCTTTTTCTTGAACAAATACTGAAGGCTGCGATGATCCGTGAAAACCTCACACGACACGCCATAAAGATAGTGCCTCCAAATCTTCCGCGCATGAACAATGGCTTCCAACTGTAAATCATGGGCAAGGTAATTCTTCTCATGAACCTTCAACTATCGAGACGCATATGCAATCACCCTGCCCTCCTGCATCAATACTACACTAAGCCTAACGCGGGAAGCATCAAAATATACCGTGTAAGATCCTGAACATGTGGGCAACACCAACACCGGTGCCGTACTCAAAGCAATATTGAGCTTCTGAAAGCTCGACTCACACTCGTCTGACCATCTGAACGGGGCACCCTTCTGGGTCAACATGGCTGCTATAGATGAAAACCCCTCCACAAATTGACGGTAATAGCCCGCCAAACCCAAGAAGCTCTTGATCTCCGTGGCTGAAGTGGCTCTAGGCTAGTTCTGGACTACCTCAATCTTCTTAGGATGTACATGAATGCTCTCTGATGATAAAATGGGGCCCAGGAAAGTGAATGAATCCAACCAAAACTCGCACTTCAAAAATTTAGCATACAATTGGCTGTCTCTCAGAGTTTGAAACACGATCCTCAGGTGTTTCTCATGCTCTTCCCGGCTGCGGGAGTATATCAAGATGTAATCAATAAACACAATCATAAAGGATTCAAAATAAGTCTTGAACACTCTATTCATCAAATCCATAAATGTTGTTGGGGCATTGGTCAACCCAAAGGACATCACCAGAAACTCATAGTGCCTATACCGCGTCCGAAAACCTATCTTAGGGACATCAGATGCCCCAATCCTCAACTGATGGTAGCCAGATCTTATATCGTTATTCGAAAACACCTTGGCACCCTGAAGTTGATCAAATAAATCATCAATCCTCGGTAATGGATACTTGCTCTTGATGGTGACTTTGTTCAGCTGCCGATAATCTATACACATCCTCATAGACCCATCCTTCTTCTTCACCAATAAAATCGGTGCACCCCAGGGCGAGACACTAGGTCTAGTGAAGCCCTTGTCAAGAAAATCTTGCAACTGTTCCTTTAATTCTTTCAACTCTTTTGGGGCCATCCGGTATGGCGGAATGGAAATGGGCTGAGTGCCCAGAGCCAAAGCAATACAAAAATCAATATCCCTGTCGGGTGGCATCCCCGGCAGATCTGTAGGAAATACCTCTGCAAACTCACGAACAACACGCACCGAATCCATAGAAGGAACTTCTGCACTAGAATCACGAACATAAGCCAAATAGGCCAAACACCTCTTCTCGACCATACGCCGAGCCTTCATATAAGAAATAATCATGCTGGTAGAATAGCCACGAGTCCCTCTCCACTCTAATCGAGGCAACCCTGGCAATGCCAAGGTCACTGTCTTGGTGTGACAGTCCAATATAGCGTTATAAGGTGACAACCAATCCATACCCAATATAACATCGAAATCCACCATATCGAGGAGTAGAAGGTCTACACTGGTCTCAAAACTCCCAATAGTGACAACACACAAACGATATACATGATCTACAACACTAGCATCCTCCACAGGTGTGGACACATATACAGGGGCACTCAAAGAATCACGAGGCACAAAAAAATATGAAGCAAAATAAGATGACACATAGGAGTAAGTAGACCCCATATCAAATAGAACTGAAGCATCTCTACTGCAAACTGAAACAGTACCTGTAATAACAACATCAGATAACTCAGCCTCAGGTCTGGCTGGAAAAACATAACATCAGAGCAGGGCCCCACCACTCTGAACCATATCCCTGGGACGACCTTGTTACACCACATGTTTTCGTACGTGAAAGTACGCCATATATAAATTGATGGAAGCTCAAAAATGAGATGTTACATCCCACAATTTCATATGTTAAAGTTTCGTCGTAAGTTAATCGACGTAAGTTCGGGAATGAGATTATTTTGGGATTATATGCGTTATGCTATTTCAAACAAGTAATAAATAAATTCGTTAAGGTAAGAGGGGAAGCAAGTCAAAGAAAATGAGTTTCGTCGAGGTTTGACAATTTGGGGTAAAATACGGTGCGAGCTATAATACCCGGTATTTATGGACTAGTACCATACAAGGTACCACATGGTCATGATAGTAAAATGTGTAAAGTGCATTAAAAGTGAGTAGTATTTTAAGTAAACTGAGGTAATTCTTAATTATGCGAATAATTGGTTAATTATTGGGTAACGGGATATTACCTAGTTAATTAATAATTTAGTAGATAATAATTAAAATCCCCCCCCCCCCCCCCCCCCCCAACGTGGTAAGCTTCTAAGCTTTCTTGATGAGTAATAATTAAATGGGAAAGGTGTCACACCTTAAGGTGACACCAATATTTCAATAAGGGACCCACGTAAACTAAAGACAACAATCTCAAAAATTAGAATTCATTCACTACACCACTTCTGAAAAAGTCCATCAAATTTTAGGAAAATTATGTTTTAACTTAAAGTCAGCAAGATTCTCTTACATAGAAAGCACATTCAAACCTTCTAATATGCAAATGCATATTATATAACATATAAGTTGCGCCCAGGCTTTCAAACTAACGTGAAATTTTGCAATATTAACGGAGTACAGTGTAATCCTTCTCAAGAGAATCGACTCAAGTATGTTAACACTAAGCCCTTCCTTCATTTTGCATGATCTCGTAATTACACGACTTTGATAACGAGGCATAAAGAAAAATTCAAATCCCGGAATTTACGTGTATTTTTCTAGTTTTATAAGTTACAGTATTCTCCTTATCGGGACTCATATTCAATTTAGTATTTCCTTTTTCCATTCAAGAGAGAAGAGAGTCTATATATATAGTATTAAAGTATTATCATTACCACCGATCTATAATCGACGGGCAAGCCCCTATTGGGAAACCTCTGATCAGATGGTAAGTTATATACCAAACCTACTGCGGCCGAGAGCCTATGAGCGAGCACAGTTAGTCGAGATACAGAGCCTAGTCCGAGCGCTTATGAGTGAGCCTACTACGGCAGAGCAGCTATCTATATATACCGAGCCTTATAGGGTCGGACAACTATTTTACTTACTATATAGAGAGTTTTGAGTCAGTATCAGCAGGTAAGCATATCTTCAGATTATCTTTGACTTCCAGTTGCTTTCATTTATTATATTATCAGTTCAATTTCAGCTTTCAATATATGGCCTTACATACTCGGTACATTATTTCATACTGATGTCCCTTTTCTGAGGGCGCTGCATTTCATGTGTGCAGGTTCATACAAACAGACGGGTAGACCTCCTCATTAAGTGTTGCCCGAGTTCAGCTTGATCGGTAAGCTTAATAACTTTCAGAGTTTTCAGGTCTAGAGTTTTATGTACATCTTGTGTATATATGTATATATGGTATGAGTAGGTTGGGGAGCTGTTCCGATCACAATATATCCACCAGTAGAGGCTTGTAGACATATTATGTCAGTTAGTGCAGTATGATGAGCTGGTAGGCCTTTTTCATATATTTTGTTGATTTGCCAGATGTAGTAGTTATGAAGGCCATGTCGGCCGAACTCTATATGTATATTTAGTCAGAATTCATAGTTGTCTTGCAATGCGGCCCATGGCCAAAGCATGACATCACATGTTAAAAGTTCCTTAGTCGCAAGTTGGTATGCAAGGTTCGGTGAGGCACCGGGTGCCGGTATCACCCCCAAGTTCGGCGTGACAAAAGTGGTATCAGAGCAGTTCTGTCCTAGGGAGTCTACAAGTCGTGTCTAGAAGAGTTTTGTTTATGGGTGTGTTGTGCACCACACTCATAAGCAGGAGGCTACAAGGCATTTAGGACTATCACTCTTTCTTCTTAATCTAGATCGTGTGGTAGAGCTCGGTTGTAAGAACTCAATTTCCTAAATTCTATCTTATTCATAGTATGACAATACCTACATCTAGAAAGACGGTTGGTAAGAGATATAGTTGTGGAAGAATTGAGTCAGAGGAACTCAATTTTTGCATCAATTGAGGTATTCAGCAAATCATGTGTATACTAAGATGTGTAAGCTTCTTGATAAGGACCCTACGCCAAGAATTCCTATCCACTCTTACGGTAAAAAGGAATAAGGAGGGAGACATAAGTTTCAGCAATTAAAAGAAGCAAGGTGAAGAAGGGTACGAGGCACCTAGTTAATGAAGATTATCAGTATTATAGTTCCGGTAAAAAAATATAAGCATTATGAGTTACCTACAACAGTAATAGAGGTATGTATAATTGGCCACTCCCATCTCAGTTATGCCCTATTGGGGGCTAACAGGTGTAGATTAAGAAAAGGACGGGATATCAGGATCCGGCTGGGGTTAGGGTAACCCAAAATGGTCAATTGATTGTTTGCGTTAATTGATATTTTCGAAGAATGTTGCAAATGTGCTAATAGATCTCCTTGTGAGACACCCAGATGGCACACTCTAAGATAGTACAGCTAGATATGAGTACTATAAAGATAGACACTGGAAGCCTTGAAGGGATAAATATTACCTTAGTGTGGCTCGCGTCCTTAGTAGAGCGAGAACGTTAAGCAACCCGAAGTGCCACTGGATGGAACAAAGGGGAGCTAAAAACAAAAGAACGTCTTGTTCGAGTTTTCAGAACAAAGTGATAGGCGCAAATGTTAACGGGAAATAAGAAAAGAGTTAATGAAGCATTATGAGTAAGATATGATACATGGAGGACAACGGTAGATAAAAGATGACAGTATTATAGAATCTATAGTCAAGTGAAGGAAGAGACAAGAGGTGACAGGACTTAGGACAACAAAAGAGTACAGGCCATACAATACAGTCATGTCCTCATTTCGAGAAATAAATTTGCAACTCTAACGCAATTACCAAAAAAAAAAGTTAGACCCCAGAATAATAGAACCAGTATGGATTGGTGAACAAGATAAACTAAACATGAATTAAGGACTGAGTGATTGATAATACTCGGCATCATGAGAATTTCAAATTTTTGTTCCGGCGATAATAGGATGGACAACAGAAGAAGATTCATGAGAAATTCAGAGAATGGTCATTCAGGGAGACGCTTCCCTAAAGCAAGCGATATGAACAAAGATAAGCTTAAGGGGCTGTATGTGCCAGTTACACCTAACTGTCATCATCGCGAGTGAGGAATTTTGTTATCCTTGGTACAGAAGGATTATCGCAAGGCGAGTAAGGGTCATTGATGATGTGAAAGGACGCCAAAGATGAAGAGGAAAAACATCTGTAGGTAGGTCATCGTAGCTCCAACTCTTAGTACTCCCCTAAAGGGGGGAATATAGAATGATGTGGCAGTAAGTCAGAATTAAGTGGATCTAGTAACTATGGAATGATAAAGGAAGGATGCGATAAGAATGAGAAAGAGATGAGATTGTACTTATTCAAATGTTACAGATGTGCTATGATTCCAGAACATTATGTAGGCGCGACGTCAAGAAAAGGAAGTAAGGGTTCCTGTCCGGGATGTTATTGATAGATAAGGGGCCAGTATGTGAGGTAAGTTAAGACAAAGGAATAACCCAAGAAAGATTTCGCAGAATATGGGTATGAGAATAGGCAAACAAGTAGTTAGTGGTTGATTCAGGAAAAGTCTAGTCATGACTAGACAAGAGATTACAGACAAATCAGTAGATCATGCAAGATAAATATGGTGCACCCTAACATGGAGAATTCAGCCTCGCAGTAATTTCATTATAATACTTGAGATATATTCAAATAGGAGTCAGGGTAGTTAAAGGTACCGTATAAATGTTACGGGAATAAAAGAGAGTGCCATTGGGAAGACAGTCAAAATATCAGTTCAAAAGTAACCCTACAAGCACAAGGGTGTGAAGGTAAGTAACTACGAATTGTAGGTGAGGAAGGACATCAAAAATTTTATTGGGTATACGATGTAATAGGCTCGCAGCTTTACAAGAGTCAGAGGGTCCTCCCAAAGTACTACAGTGAAAGACTAGCGGAGGAATGAGGAAGAAGGCTTCAACCTAAGCACAGTGACCTAAAGAGGAAATGGTCTTGTAACAACAGTTTCACAACAACATTGTACGTCCTCCATAAGAAAGAGTAACCTACCGTGTCTAGTGAACAGGAAGTAAAAATCAAAAGTAATATTCTAAGATCACATGAGTTGTACAAAAATTCCAGCATGCGTGAGAACTAAGATAAGCTAAGTATGCACGCAACAAGGGTTCCATAACGCCCATGAAAGGCTAAAAGTAATAACTAATACCATGACCCGCAGATTGGAAGATAGTTTAAGGCTACATAAAGGTTGATCAGAAGGAGGAGGAAACTAAAGAGTTACATCAACCAAGTAAATCAGGAGTCTGATCATTGGACCCATAAAATTATAGAAATTGTGATTGAGAACATTGCAGGATCACTCTTAATATCAGAGGCACAAGAGAGAAAGTAAAACAACCATGGTCTATAATGGGCCTACGATAAAGCCAGTTGGAAAAGTACCAGCCTCATAAGCAGTCAGTACGAAGCTCCCACCGGATTGTGTATGCACCAGAGGTGCAAGTATTATAATAGAGCTTCAAGTTATCGACGTGAATTACACCTTTGTAGAAGGGAGGTCATGAAAGATATGGAAGATATGATGCAAGATTTTAAGGTAGTAAGGTAAAGGTGAACAACATACAAAATACTCAAATATAGAAGGTTGTGAATAGTCCATACTTGGATAAAAGGCTAGAAGAACGGGGATTCAGTATCCAGGAATGATAGCGGCATCGTCAATAGCATATCTTCCAGCCTATGGTTTCTAGGTATCGAGAGGTCTAGTTAAGAGAGTAAAAGAAGAGTTTGAGACGATGTGATGTCTCGCTTGATGTTTCAGAATAACATAAGGAAATCTATGGTGCATCAAGTTGAAGAAAAGTTACGAGTAGTATAAATGAATATGTGTAGGTTGCAAGCTGAAGTATGGTAAAGCGACAAGGTTTTAGGAAAATAGGAGTAAAGACAAGAAAGGGAGAGTGAGAAGGTGATGAGAATGGATAATTCCTCAGGATTAAGCGCATGAAAATAAGAGAACGGATGGTTTCTCTAAGTTATTGAAATCTCAGTATTGCCTTAATGAACTCAAAGGAGTCTAACACCAGTAGTATTTAGAGGAGATGAATGCTACCCCTGTAGTAGAATGAAGGTGTGATTAATATAGATGAAGGATAACGTTTGGGACTTTGATGGAGAAATGATTTCATAAATTGTACAGGATTAAAACACCAACATAGGGTAAATCACATTGGGATTGTATGAAATACGATTATAGAAGTATAGTGTCGTATTGCCCCTAGGTGGATCGAGAAAATCACTTCAAATGTTCCATGATGAGACGTGAGCCCTAGCGGAAGAGTTACATAAGATATCAAGTTATCAATGATAGATGATAGATCAACATTAAGGTAAATCAACAATGGTTGGACAAAAGTCATAAAGTATAAGGTGAGATTAGGTCATCATTCTTAAGATGAACTGCAATGAAGAAGCATTAAAGGACATAGATTTATACATATAGGATAAGCGACGAGAGTAACCTGGAGTTTGGTAGCAGACCTCAGTAATGATAAATCAAAATAAGAGTTATGGCAGTAAAGTCATACAGACGGATAAACAGATCTATGAAGTAATCGTAAGCTCAACAAAGCACCGAGCGAAGAACTTCAGGATACCAATGGATGCCCAAAGGGACATCTTGTCAAGCTCTGTATATGTTTACAAAGTGAGGCCTAGAGATTTGCCAAAAGCTGGAGGAAAAAGGGTAGAAGAGTCGCATAGGCGCACTTACAAGGTCAAAGTCGTACAGACTGCATGATAGAAGGTAACAATAGTTACGAGATTGGAAGGATTCCGACCGTAAGTCATGGTGTTAGAAAGAGGCCTAAAGGGGGGAATCCGCTGGCCTTTGGAATTATTCACAGAACAGTGCTTAGATGGCAAGGAGAGTACTAAAATATTCAGAAGACATAAATTATGAACACGATAAGTGCATCAGTAAACATTCGAGGACGAATGTTCCAAAGGGGGGAATTATGTTACACCCCATGTTTTTGTACGTGAAAGTACGCCATAAATAAATTGATAGAAGCTAAAAAATGAGATGTTACATCCTGCAATTTCATATGTTAAAGTTTCGTCGTAAGTTCGGGAATGAGATTACTTTGGGATTATAAGAATTATGCTATTTCAAACAAGTAATAAATAAATTCGTGAAGTTAATAGGGGAAGAAAGTCAAAGAAAATGAGTTTCGTCGAGGTTTGACAATTTGGGATAAAATACGGTCTGAGCTATAATATCCGGTATTTTTGGACTAGTACCATACAAGGTACCACATGGCCATGATAGTAAAATGTATAAAGTGCATTAAAAGTGAATAGTATTTTAAGTAAGTTGAGGTAATTCTTAATTATGCGATTAATTGGTTAATTATCGAGTAACGGTATATTACCTAGTTAATTAATAAATTAGTAGATAGTAATTAAAATCCCCCCCCCCCCAACGTGGCAAGCTTCCTAAGCTTTCTTGATGACTAATAATGAAAATGGGAAAGTTGTCACACCTTAAGGTGACACCAATCTTTCAATAAGGGACCCACCTAAACTAAAGATAACAATCAAAAAAATTAGAATTCATTCACTACACATCTTCTGAAAGAGTCCATCAAATTTTAGGAAAATTATGTTTCAACTTAAAAGTCCAGCAAGATTCTCTTACATAGAAAGCACATTCAAACCTTCTAATATGCAAATGCATATTATATAACATATAAGATGCGCCTAAGCTTTCAAACTAATGTGAAATTTTTCAATATTAACGGAGTACGGTGTAATCCTTCTCAAGAGAATTGACTCAGGTATGTTAAGGCTAAGTCCTTCCTCTATTTTGCATGATCTCGTAATTACACGACTTTGATAACGAGGCATAAAGATTTATTCATATCCCGGAATTTACGTATATTTTTCGAGTTTTGTAAGTTACATTATACTTCTTATCGGGAGTCATATTCAATTGAGTATTTCCTTCTTTCAGTCAAGAGAGAAGAGAGTCTATATATACAGTATTAAAGTATTGTCATTACCATCGAGCTGCAGGCCCCTATTGGGCAACCTTTGATCAGATGGTAAGTTATATACCGAGGTTACTGTGGTCGAGCGCCTATGAGCGAGCCCAGTTGGTCGAGATACAGAGCCTAGTATGGCCGAGCGCCTATGAGAGAGCCTACTACGGCAGAGCAGTTATATATATATATATACCGAGCCTTATAGTGCAGGACTGCTATTTTACTTACTATATAGAGAGCATTGAGTGAGTATCAGCAGGTAAGAATATCTTCAGATTTTCTTTGATTTCCAATTTCTTTCATTTATTATATTATCAGTTCAGTTTCAGCCAGTATATTGCCTTACATACTCGGTACATTATTTCGTACTGACATCCCTTTTCTGGGGGCGCAGCATTTCATGCGTGCATGTTCCGAAAAACAGACGGGTAGACCTCCTTATTAAGTGTTGCCCTAGTTTAGCTTGATTGGTAAGCTCCATGCCTTTAGGAGTTGCTGGGTCTTGAGCTTTATGTACATCTTGTCTATATATGTATATATGGTATGAGTAGGTCGGGGAGCTGTTCCGATCGCAGTATATCCACCAGTAGAGGCTTGTCGACATATCCTGTCAGTTAGTGCAGTATGTTGGGCTGGTAGCCTTTTTCGTATATTTTGTTGGTTTGCCAGCTGTAGTTATGACGGTCTTGTTGGCCCAGCTCTCTATATTGATATTAAGTCAGCATTCGCAGTTGTCTTGCAATACGGCCCATGGCCAAAGTATGCCATTACATGTTCAGAGTTCCTTAGTCGTAAGTTGGTACGCAAGGTTCGGTGAGGCACCAGGTGCCGGTCTCGCCCCTAGGTTCGGGGTCGGACAGGCCTCTAGCTGGCGGGCCTCCACCTCTAACAACCTGACCTCCACCTCTAGCTGTCTGACCCCTACCTTTAACTATTTGACCCCTGCCTTTGGCTGGCTGAGCAGGCGGTGCAGCAACTGGTGTCGGAACCATGGCACGAGAACTCTAATGTTGTGGCTGAAAACCCAATAATCTCGGACAGGTCCTCCTGATATGCCCATAACCACCACACTCGAAACATCCATACTGATACTGTGGCTATGGAAATTGAGACTGACCCAAGCGGGTCGGTTGACTACGGTAATAACTACGAATAGTAGGTGCACTGATAGGAGCTGGTGGATGCACTATATGCTTGCTTCCCAGAGGGAGGCACATAAGAACCACGACTCCCTGAAGCACTGTGGGATGCCTGAAGTACTAAATGGAACGGCCAGGAAGGAGGGCCTCTACAAAAAGCACCCCTGCCTCTTGACAAGGCACCGCTGAACTGTCACGACCCCAAATCTAAAATAGCCGTGATGGCGCCCATCGTGGGACTAGGCCAGCCAAATTAAAACTCAAAACGTAAAGCATTTTTCATTTATATCATTATTAAATTGATAATCCATAAAGGTTTCATTTAATCATTTTTAAACAGATACAGCTACATCGAAGTTAAATACAAGCCCCAAGATCCCAGAGTCACAGGTCATGAGCATCTACATAAAATACACAACTATGGAAAATAAACTCTATAACAGTAAGCAGGAGAGAGAGAAGGGTTGCAGACGCGTGCATCTACCTCGCAAAATCTCCGAGAAGTCTCTAAAACAGATGCACAACTCACTCTGCCCTAGCACCTGGATCTGCACACAAGGTGCATGGAGTAATGTGAGTACGCCAACTCAGTAGTAATGAAAATAAATCAGTTCTGAGCAGTAAGAGACACATAAAGTCAAATCATCATTTCACAATAAGCACAGTCTTTCTTTCCAACAGTGAATACGTTAAATCATCACACTTAAAAAGCCACTTTCAGTAAAAAAAAATCATTTGAAAAGTGTAATTTCCAACAATTTCAGAAAAATGTCCAAGAAGTTTAGAGCAAAAATGAAGTAAATCAAAAGTAGCCACTCGGGCAAAAACATGAATAAGAAACTACCCCTCGGGCGTAATATCACTCAGAATCAGCCCCTCGGGCATATCTCACAGTCACTCATAATCATCCCCTCAGGAAACCTCACAGTCACTCATAATCAGCCCCTCGGGCAACCTCACAGTCACTCATAACTCCCAATCACTCGTCACTCGGCACTCTACACTCGGCACTCGCACTCAGTAGGCACCTGCGCTCACTGGGGTGTGTACAGACTCCGGAGGAGCTCCTTCAGCCCAAGCGCTAATATCAAGCCACCTCGTGGCATATCATATCCTCACAATCAGGACCTCGGCTTCACTCAGTTAGAAACTCTCAAAAAGCCACTCGGGTTGTCAGTAAAACGGGGTACTCGACCCAAAAATATCACTTTATATCTCAAAATAGTGTAAATTAGGCTGAGTTTTGAAATCAGTTAAACATAACATGATTGAGTGTAAATCGTAAGTCAACACAGTGAGGAATAGCAGTAAAATCCCCCAAGGAGACTAAACAGGTCGGCACAAGGCCCCAAATATGGCTTACATCCCAAATATAACAATAGTTTGAAAATACGATTTAACATATTATTTAAAAGTAAATATGCAACTCAATAGCTGCCACGGGATGGACAAAGTCCAAATCCCCAATCATTTCACGCCACACACTCGTCATCCAGCATGTACGCCACTCCAAAAATAGTGAGAAAATACGAAGTCTGGGGTTTCATACCCTCAGGACAAGATTTACGGTCATTACATACCTCAAAAGGGCTAAAATCCTAGCCCACAATGCCCTTGCCTCTAGACTCGGCCTCCGAATGATCCGAATCTACCAAAAATCATATTCATATCATTATTATATGCCAAGGAACAAAACCCATTCGAAATTTATCAAAATTACCCAAAAATCTCGAAATTGGTCAAACCCGACCCCCGGGCCCACGCCTCGGAATCCGATAAAATTTACATTACAAAAATCCTCATTCTTTCCCGAGTCTATACATGTAAAACGCATCGAAATCCAAACACAAATGATCCCTCAATTACTCAATTAATGTCTCCAATTAACCAAGCCCTAACCCCCAATTTACACACTAATGTTTCCCCTGATTTCACCCTATTTCAGTCCAAAAATCACATAGAAACAAGTTTTATGTTCAAATATCTTACCTCAACAAAGTCCTCTTGATTTCCCACTTCAAAACCCTCTCCAAAGCTACAAACCCGCATGAAAATGGTGAAAGAAAGACCAAAATTCGCTAAGGAACCTTTTTATATGATCTGCCCAGGGATTTCCGCACCCGTGGCCATATTCTCGCACCTGCGGTCCCAGGTGTGCACCTGCGCATCCAACTTAAAGTACCATTTCCCGCACCTGCGACCACCTTTCAACCTGCCAAAAATCCGCAACTACGCATGCCTCTCCGCACCTGCGGCGTTGCACCTGCGGCCACCCTTCCGCAGGTCCACACCAGAAACCTCCCACCAACAGTTTTTCTACTGCAAATTCCCAAATTCAACCTTCCGATGACTATCCAAAAACACTCTAAGCCCCTCGGGGCCTCAACCAAAAGTACCAACAAGTCATAAATGATCACCCGTACTTAGTCGAACCCTAGGAACACCCAAAATGACATCGAAACACCAATTCAACTCATGATTCAAGCCCAAGAATCCTAAAACATCTAATAATCGCCAACGACGCCGAAACTAACCAAAACAGATCCGATTAACCTGAAAATTGACACACACATAAAAAATGATACTACGAACCTGCTCCAATTTCGGGAATTCCATTCCGACCCCGATAGCCTATTTTCCACTGCCGATCGGAAATCGTCAAAAATTCAATTTCGCCAATTCAAGCCTAGTTCTACATCGGACATCAAAATCACATTCCGAACACACTCCTAAGTCCCAAATCACCTAACGAAGCTATCTGAACTATAAAATTTACATTACGAGCTCGTTTAGCAATAAATCAACTTACGGTTGACTTTTTCAACTATTGAACCAAGTTAAGAGTGTCTCATTTCTCTCCAAAACTTGCTCCGAACCCAAGCCGGCCAATCTAACACAATATAATATGATGCTGAAAAACATATAATGAAGCAAAAACGGGGGAAACGGGGCTATTACTCTCGGAACGACCGGCGGGGTCATTACATCCTCCTCCACTTAAACATACGTTCATCCTCGAACGTGCCCAGGGTTATTTCAGAAACCATCAAATTGCCGTGAAATCCTACCATACACATACCCCGGGGGTTCACCCCATCCCATATAGGTTCAATCGCACAACACAATTGATATTTCAAAATCCAACCTAACCCACAAATCTTAGAACCAAATTCCCACTTCTGAAATGATTTACAAGATCAAAATTCCACAACTATAAACTGAATAAGTCTGAACACGCTATATCAAGCCATATCCATCACCCAAGATGTAATGACATACTATACCGCATGACTCAAACACCTATAGCGATGACTCCTAATCACAATAGCTGCTAAATAACCCAATACCGGTACATAACCTCTTATCAAGCAATGCGTTGCTCTAACACTTTCATATACTGCCGATGATGAAAGAAACACGTAGAAACTAGCAACCATTCGTCCGATCAGTCAGACATGACGCTCCCCCTTCCCAAACAGGAATTATAGCAGATTTCTAAGCGGACTCATGATATTTATCCTTCCAACAATGTTGTAGTCAATTCTGACAATATTCATTCTAGGTCCGCTGACCTCTTCTCATCCAACACGACTACTCTGATGACATGACACATCAATACAATTCAAAGCCATAACATGTGCAACTCGTGCACTCGATAACAACATCCTAATGTAACCAAATTTTATAAAAGATTCACACGAGAGGACCATCCCGCCATTAACAATTACCATAAAAACACCATGCTAAGAGCCTGACATTCATCGAAAAGTCAAAACACACGAATCTGACACCAAGGATCATACCCCCACATAACTTCGCTACAATGCGTGATCCCATCCACACGCTTTTCCACATGAAATAATTCGAGTTACCTTGCTCAAAATCAATAACCATGCGCAATTCAACATCAAGTAATCCAAGTGCATTGCCATAACCACGGGGAAATCGGACGATACCATGCCATACGAATCAGAAAGTACATAACCAATACGTCTCAATCCCGCAATACCCAATTACTTACCTTACTCAAATATAGCTATAATGCCCAATTAGAACCGCACCATATGTGCCTATAACCAACGATCACAACTTCTCGCTGTCACGACCCAAACTGATGGGCCGCGACGGGCACCCGATACCTTACTCGACCGAGTACCAACGTAACGTATCTTTATTATTACATTATCATATACACGTGACATACAGGCCTAATAGGCCAACATAATCATTTACAAACTCAAAACATAGGCTGACAAGGCCGTACAATCTTTCACGTATAAGACATATATCTACAAGCCTCTAAGAGTACATAAAGGTCATAAAGGTCGGGATAGAGTCCCGCCATACCAAACAATGCCCGTCTAAATCATACTAACCAAACAAGAGACTCCGAAACAAATGGAGTGCACCAACATCTTCCGTTGTGCTGATAGCCTACTTGGAGGGCTTTCGACCTGTATATCGGGACCTGCGTGCATGAAATGCAGCATCCCCAGGCAAAAGTGACGTCAGTATAAATAATGTAACGAGTATGTAAGGCACATAATGTACATAAGAGACATGGAAAAAATAGAGTAATTGACTCAACCTGTATGTCTGGATAACTCTGTAAATAATAAATCACTTTTAGCATCATGCATATGCATATGAATGTCATGTCGTGCATAGGTATATGTTTCATAACATCATCAGCCTCTAAGGGCATCCCATCATATCATATCGGCCACTGTTGGCAAAATCATCATCGTATACCAGCTGATCAGGTGGTGGTGCGTATATAACGCCATAACCTTTTCCATATCCCATACATATATATGTGTACATAATGTTGTTTGTGTATACATACATATATACGCGTATATAATGCCGTTTGAATCATATTTCAGCCACGGTGGACAACATCATCATCATATACAAGCTGATCAGGTGGTGGTGCGTATATAACGCCGTAACCAATTCACATATCTCGTATACATATATTTACATATATACGCGTATATAACGCCATGTGGTCATGGGTCAATGCACATGTATAAATGAATGAAATGCATGAAAAATATGTAATAACCTCAATATTCCTTTTCGGATAAACTTTTTCAACTGCGTATTATTTTGAGACCCATGAACAGAAAATAATAATAATAATTCTCATGAGGAATCAAGAATATAGACACCCCTACTATTTCTATGAATAGAGTAATTTATAGAAACTGTGTATTTGCTCGTTTCTTCAGTATAATTTGGACCATGCCAAAAGAAAGAAAGGATAGCCTTAACATACCTGAGTCGATTCTCTTGAGAAAAATAACACCGTACTCCCTTAAAATTGCAAAATCTCACGTTAATTTAAATTGTTGAAGGCCTTGGGCGTTGCTTATCTAACTTCCGTTTGCAACACAGAACCTTTACGTTGAATCCTCATCAGATGCCCAGAAGAATGAGTTAGAGATATAACACACAACATTTATGTTGAAACTTTACAATTCACGTTTCTTAACCATCAATGTCTCTTAACTTAGAGAAGTGTTTTATTCATGGATGTGCAGCCACCAAATCATCAAAATGATTTTATTCTTGCCACCTATCATACAATGACTAAAGAGTTAGGGGCTGCCACGTTTTTGGGCCTTTAGGCCTTATCCCAATCATAATTATTTAGTAATTTATCTTATAAATCTCCCACTGATCGATAATTATCCAATTATCCACATAATTGAGAATTCTCTCAAATTACTTAAAATGCTACTCACTTTTAACACACTTTATACACATTGCTATCATGGTCATGTGGTACCTTGTATGGCATTAGTCCATAAATACCGGGTATTTTAGCTCGGGCCATATTTTATCCCAATATATCAAACTTCGACGAAATTTATTTTCTTCGATTCGCTTATCCTCTCACGTTCACAAATTTACTTATCACTTGTTTGAAATAGCATAATACTTATAATCTCCAAATAATCTTGTCCTTGAACTGATATCAATTGTCTTACGATAAATCCAGGGTACAATACTACAGGTGTAACATCGTTGTAATTTAATACTGCGAAGCGTAACATTATCATAATGTAATATTGCAAGACCTAATATCGACGTAATATTGCGAGGTATAACATCATTCCCCCTTTTTGGAACATTCGTCCTCGAATGTTAACTGGTGCTTTTATCATTCTCATAACTTATAGCTCTCCTTTCCATTTAGGCAACTGTTCTTTGAATGAATCCAAAGTCCACGACATTCCCCCCTTTAAGCCTCTTTCTCACACCACGACTTGTAGTCGGAATCCTTCTAATCTCATAACTGTTGCTACCTTCTATCATGCAGCATGTACAGCTCTAACTTTGTATGTGCGCCTATGCGACGCTTCTCTCCTCTTTCCACCAGCTCTTAGCCAATCTCCAGGCCTCACTTTGTGAACATCTACGAAATTATGTCAAGTTGTCCCTCTGGGTGTCATTAGATTTACTACATCTAAGTAGGCCATACTATACCATAACTCTTACTTCGATTTATTGTTACTGAGGTCTGCAAACAAACTCCATGTTACTCTTGTTGCTTATGTGATATGCATAAAGCTAAGTTTTTTAACGCTTCTTCATTACTGTTCATATTAAGAATGATGGTCTAATCTCATCTCGTACTTTGTATCTTTTATCCATCCATTGTCGATTCACCTCAATGTTGATATACAATCTTCCATTGATAACTTGAAACTTCTTACGTAATACATTGCCACTAGGCTTATGCTGTATCGAGGAATATTTGAAGTGATTTTCCTGATCCACTTAGGGGTAATATTGTACTTAAATAATCATATTTTATAGCATCCCAACGTGATTCAGCTTACGTTTTTAATTTCGTACAATCCATAAAATCTTCTTCAAATCATTACTCAGTCGAAGGCCCAACCATCATCCTTTATGTACCACAATCACACCCTCATTCCACTACCAAGGCAGCATTCCATTTTTTTTTTCTAGATTTTATTAGTCTTAGACTCCTTTGAGTTCATTTACTCGAACTTTCCATAACTTAGAGAAACCATTAGCTCTCTTGTTTTTATGGGCTTAAATTCCGAGGACTTATCCATTCTTGTCACCTTCTCACTTGATATCACTTTTGTCATAAAACTTTGTCGCTTTACTGTACTTTAGCTTGGAACCTATACATATCTATTTATACTATTTGCAGTCTTCCTCCAACTTGCCTGTACCATAGATTTTCTTGTGTTATTCTGGAACATCAAGCGAGACATCACATCGTCTCTAACTCTACTTTACTCTCTTGACTAGATCTCTCGGTACATAGAATCCATAGGCTGGAAGGTATGCCACTGATGACGCTGCTATCATGCCTGGATATTGAATCCTAGTGCTTCTAGCCTTCTATCCGAAGCATGGACTACTCACGATCTTCTGTGAGTATCTTGTATGTTGTTCACCTTTACCTTACTTACCTTAAAATATCGCATCGCATATTTTACCTTTTTCATGATCTCCCTTCCACATAGGTATAATTCACGTCCTTAACTTGAAGCTCTATTATAATACTTGCACCTCTGGTGCATACACAATCCGGTGGGAGTTTCATACTAACTCCTTATGTGGCCGGTACCCTTCTAACGGGCTTTATCGTAGAGCCGTTATAGAATATGGCTACTGTACTATCTCTCTTGTACCTCTGATATTACCTGCAATATTCTTAATCACGAGGTATATAATTTTCTGGGTTCAGTAATCAAATTCCTAATTTACTTTGTTGATGTAACTTTTTAGTTTCTTTCTCCTTTTGATCAGCCTTTATGCTTAAGCTATCTTCCGATCTGCAGCTCATGGTGTTACTTTAGCCTTTCATGGACACTATGGAATATCCATGATACCATCATCTAACAATTCAATCTTTGTCCATGAATTGAACTTAATCCTTTCTTTTAACTTATACCGGAGTCTTCTACGGCTGTACGATTGCCAACATATATGATGAATGGATAATATTCTGAAATCTTGAGTGCATTCATAACATAACTAACTCTGGATCATTGATTGAATAACTTTTTTCGTTCCATCTTAGCTTTCTTTCAACGTAAGCTATTACTTTTCCTGGTCTTTCTGCCCCCCCCCCCCCTTTTGCGTCCATACTTAGCTTATCTTAGTGCCCACATTTGCCAGAGTTTTCATACAACTCATATGATCTCGAATATTACTTTTAAATTTTACTTCCCGTTCATTAGCCACGGTAGGTGCCACTTTCCTTTGGAATGCTTACAATGTTGTTGTGAGATTGTCGTTATACAACCATTTACTCTTTAGGTCGTTATGCTTAGGTTGAAGCCTTCTTTCTTATCTTCTCAGCTAGTCTTTCATTGTAGTACTTAGGGAGAACCCTTGACTCTCGTAAAGTTGTGAGCTTATTACGGACCTTTTTGATGTCGTTACTTGCCTATAATCATCCATAGTTGCTTACTTCCATGCACTTGTGCTTGTATGGTTTCTTCTGAGCTAATATTTTGACTGCCTTCCCATTGGCACTTTTTTTTATCCCCGTAACATTCATACGTATCTTTAACTACCCCCGACTCTTGTTTGAATATATCTCAAGTATTATAATGATATTCTTCGAGGCTGAACTCTCCATGTTAGGTTCTACTATGTTTATCTCACACGATCTGATGGCTCGTCTTTAACCTCCTGTTTAGACATAACCGGGATCTTCCTGACCAATTACTAACTACTCGTTGGCCCATTCTTATATCAATATTCCTTGTAATATTTCTTAGGTTATTTCCTTTGTCTTATCTTGCGACTTGCACTGGCTCCTTATTTATTAATAACAGCTTGGGCAGGAACCTTTACTTCCTCTCCTTGACGTCGTGCTTGCACAATATTCTTGAATTGTAGCGTATCTGTAAGATTTGGATAAGTGACATCTCATTCATCTTTCATTTACCGCATTCTTCCTTTACCATTTCATAGTCACTAGAACCACTTAATTTCGTATTATTGCCATATCACTTCATATCCCCCCCCCCTAGGGGAGTACTAAGATTTAGTGTTATGATGATCTACGTCTAGATGTTTTACCTTTTCATCTCTGGCGTCTTTTCACATTTTCGAAGTCCCTTACTCGCCTTGCGATAATCCTTCTGTATCAAGGATAACAAAATTCCCTATTCGCGAGGGTGACACTTAATGTAACTGGTACCTACAGTCCTTTAAGCTTAACTTTTCTTACATTACATGCTTCAAGGAAGCGTCTTCCAGAATGACCATTCTCTGATTTTCTTCCTGAATCTTCTTCTGTTGTCCATTCTACTACCGTTGGAACGAAATCTGAAATTCTCATGAGGCCAACTATTATCAAATCACCCAGTCCCTAATTTATATTTAGTTTATCTTGTTCACCAATCCATATTGATTTCTTTATTCATGGGTTTTAACTTTTCCTTCAGGTAGTCACATTGGAGTCACGAACTTGTTTCTTGAAATAAGGATATGACTTTATGGATTATACTCTTTTGTTGTCTCAAAGCCTATCACCTCTTGTCTTTTCCTTTCTTGACTATAGATTCTGTAATACTATCATCTTTTTGATCTACCGTTGTCATCCACGTATCATATCATACTCATAATGCATCATTAACTCTTTTCTTATTTCCTGCTAACATTTATGCTTACCAATTTATTCTGAAAACTCGAACAAGACATTCTTTTGCTTTCAGCTTCCCTTTTCTCCATCCAATGGCTCTTCAAGTTTCTTAACATTATTGCTTTACTAGGGACACGAGCCAAACTAAGGTAGTATATATCCCCTCAAGTCTTATAGTGCATGTCTTTGTAGTACTTATATCTGGCTGCACTATTTTAGAGTGTACCATCTGGGTGTCTCATAAAGAGATCTATTAGAACATTTGCAATATCCTTCGGAAATGTCAACTGACGCAAACAATTCATCCATCATATCTTCTTATACTACTTCTGTTAACCCCCATAGGGCATATCTGGAATGGGTGCGACCAATTATATATACCTCTGTTACTACTGAATATAACTCAAAAAGCTTATGTTTCTCTACCTCAATTATAAACGTTGTTAACCTTCATTAACTGGATACCTCGTACCCTTTTTCACCTTGCTCCTTTTACTTACTGAAACTTGTACTTACCTTCTTAATCTCTCATGGTCCTTCACCATAAGATGGATAGGCGTTCTTGCCTTAAGGATTCTTATCAGGAAGTTTACACCTTTCAGTACCCCCATGATCTGCTAAAAATCTCACATTTACTTACCGTAGGCATCATAAGAAAATTTCAATTCCTTTGACTTAGCTTTTTCTCAACTATCTCTCTTTCCAACCTTCTTTCCGGATATAGGTATTGTTTTATTACGAATAGAATAGAATTTCGAAATTTGAATTCTTATAAGTGAGCTCTACCACACGATCTAGAGTAAGAAGAAAGAGTGACAATCCTACATGCCATGTAGCCTCCTGCTTATAAGTGTGGTGCACGACACACCTATAAACAAGACTCTACTAGACACGGCTTGTAGAATCCCTAGGACATAATTTCTCTGATACCACTTTTGTCACGACCCAAACCGATGGGCCGCGACGGGAACCCGATACCTTACTCGACCAAGTACCAACGTAAGATATCTTTCTTATTACATTATCATATACACGTGACATACGGGCCTAATAGGCCAACATAATCATTTACAAACTCAAAACATAGGCCGACAAGGCTGTACAATCTTTCACGTATACGACATATGTCTACAAGCCTCTAAGAGTACATAAATGTCATAATGGTCGGAATAGAGTCCCTCCATACCAAACAATACCCGTCTAAATCATACTAACCAAACAAGAGACTCCGAAGCAAATGGAGCGCACCAACATCTTCCGATGGGTTGATAGCCTACTTGGAGGGCTCTCGACCTGTCTATCGGGACCTGCGGGCATGAAACACAGCGTCTCCAGGCAAAAAGGGACGTCAGTACGAATAATGTACCGCGTATGTAAGGCACATAATGTACATAAGAGACATGGAAAAAATAGAGTAATTGACTCAACCTGTATGTCTGGATAACTCTGTAAATAATAAATCACTTTTAGCATCATGCATATGCGTATGAATGTCATGTCATGCATAGGTATATGTTTCATAACATCATCAGCCTCTGAGGGTGCCCCATCATATCATATCGGCCACTGTGGGCAAAATCATCATCGTATATCAGCTGATCAGGTGGTGGTGCGTATATAACGCCATAACCTTTCCCATATCCCATATACATATATATACATATATACGCGTATATAATGATGTTTGAGTATACATACATATATACGCGTATATAACATCGTTTGAATCATATTTCAGCCACTGTGGCAACATCCTCATCATATACCAGCTGATCAGATGGTGGTGCGTATATAACGTCGTAACCTTTTCACATATCCCATATACATATATTTACATATATACGTGTATATAACCTCATCTGGTCATGGATCAACGCACATGTATAAATGAATGAAATGCATAAAAAATATGTAATAACCTCAATATTCCTTTCGGATAAACTCTTTCAACTGCGTATTATTTTGAGACCCATGAACAGAAAATAATAATAATTCTCATGGGGAATCAAGAGTATAGACACCCCTACTATTTTTATGAATAGAATAATTTATAGAAACTGTGTATTTGCTCGTTTCTTCAGTATAATTTGGACCACGCCAAAAGAAAGAAGGGATAGCCTTAACATACCTGAGTCGATTCTCTTGAGAAAAATTACACCGTACTCCCTTAAAATTGCAAAATCTCACGTTAATTTAAATTGTTGAAGGCCTTGGGCGTTGCTTATCTAACTTCCGTTTGCAACATAGAACCTTTATGTTGAATCCTCAATAGATGCCCATAGGAATGAGTTAGAGATAACACACAACATTTATGTTGAAACTTTACAATTCACGTTTCTTAACCATCAATGTCTCTTAACTTAGAGAAGTGTTTTATTCATGGATGTGCAGCCACCACATCATCAAAATGATTTTATTCTTGCCACCTATCATACAATGACTTAAGAGTTAGGGGCTGCCACGTTTTTGGGCCTTTAGGCCTTATCCCAATCATAATTATTTAGTAATTTATCTTATAAATTTCTCACTGGTCTATAATTACCCAATTATCCACATAATTGAGAATTTTCTCAAATTACTTAAAAATGCTACTCAATTTTAACACACTTTATACACCTTGCTATCATGGTCATGTGGTACCTTGTATGGCACTAGTCCATAAATATCGAGTATTTTAGCTCGGGTCATATTTTATCCCAATATATCAAACTTCGACGAAATTTATTTTCTTCGATTCGCTTATCCTCTCACGTTCACAAATTTACTTATCACTTGATTGAAATAGCATAATACTTATAATCTCCAAATAATCTTGTCCTTGAACTGATATCAATTGTCTTATGGTAAATCCAACATACAATACTATAGGGTGTAACATCGTCGTAATTTAATACTGCGAAGCGTAACATTATCGTAATGTAATATTGCAAGACCTAATATCGACGTATTATTGCGGGGTATAACACTCGCAACTTTAAAGGGTAACTCATATATCATTCCAGAATACGAATAAACTCAATGGCAGACAAGTGGTACATCTCTCGACCATAGCAATTTGGAGTCAACAATTCCGACCCGGTGCAATACACATACCCATACTGGACCAACAAATAACCTTAAATCAACTCTGGTCACCCACAACAGATAGATAACTCACCGAAAAGTTGACAATGACTGAATCATGGTACATACTAACAACTGACTAGCTTTGCTCGCACCTCATAGTTCACTACCACAAATTAACCTGTTTATGAGAATTCTCAGTCTCGAAGTCATGAAGCGCACCAATTACTATATCTGATCCCAACTCCGACGCTCGAATACATAACACATCCCTAATACTAAATCATTCCACGAGGGATACCCCTATAATTCTTCCGTGTTACCAAGCAACCTTGAATATCAGCAGTCGATCCAACAAGAGAGCGTCGCAATACCGGGGAAGCACTCTTAACTCCACACATTGACCTTTCTGAAATGTATACCCTCATCAAGCCACCTAATTGGTGATATCATCTACCTAGTCATCTGAAACGGCCAATGCTGCCTGCAAATTTTTTTGACCTTTCTCCCAGAACTGAACCATGACCTCACATATGCAAATCTCAACTCTACACAACATACCTCATACGACATGCCATCCTATGGTGAATATGAGAACTTTATGATCCCCTCCGAGCCACAAGCAACTGCGTACTCAACTAGCCAAGAACTTTCCATTTGATCCCATTTACAAGCAAAATCATTACACATCACCTACTCCTCATGCCCGTATAAAATACACACCTCTAACCGTAGAAAAAACCATCATGAACTATCCGAATCCCATTTGTACAACATCAAACCGACATGGATAAATCTTTCTAACTCCACCAAGCTTCGTAGGTCACCAAAAACCAAGAGCATTGCTAAGAAATACCTGTAAAAACTCATTGCCTCTTAAACACCCAAAGAACTAGCCATATCCTTTACCATGCCGATCCGGCCTACTACAAAGATGTCCTATTTATCCAAGTTCCTTCTGACTTACCTGCGAATTGGTACTCTTGTTTTCCATAATACCGCAATTCTCAACCCAGACTCACTACATGAGACCCAAGCATAAAACCATACTGTCTGAGGCTCATAAGCCGCTGAATACTCTCTCAAATATCCTCAAAAGTACCACATTCAAAAATACTTACCCTGAAGAGACTTCCTGCAAATCTAAAGACATTAACTTCACCTTCCTGATACTGATATGTAGAATCCATAATAATGTAGAAATTCCACAGTCTTGACACCCTCAAACGTAAATCTCAGTTCTAGCCCAAAACACCCTTTGAAGATTCCCAATTTTTATATTTAACCTTGAATCCGTCAGATCCATTCTCGAGAGTCATCCACTCTACACAAATCTCGATTACACTGATCAAGCAGACAGAACGACCTGGCCTCATTTGCACAACAACATACTAGGAAAGTAATCCACACACTTGAAGTAACAAGCAAATTCATATACTGCACCCACTACACCTTTTACAATTACAATTCAATCATTCAATAGAACTCACCTACCCATAGAGTACATTACAACATGTATCGAAGAACTTCCATTACTCGAGTCATTCCCAGACTTCACCTCTGCACGTCATAACTGATCCACTAATATACTTCAAACTGAAACCAATACAACACATAATCGCGCAATCAACTTATCATTAACAGCCTCCCCCACTAATGCCCATACGCTATCACTGTCACCATACTGCAGTGAGATTCAACTAAATCATTCATAAGCTCATATGACACAAACCGTATGATATTCCACATTATATGCAAATCTCGTATTCACCATTTAATGGTCATGCCAACTTCCACAAGCGACCTAAACTCAAATTGCAACATATATCAATTACTGGTAAAAGAGAACTTGCTACAAAACCACATAAGGATCACACAACCTCAGGACAATCCGTGGGAAATAGCCCCCCTGCTTAGCCACGAACTGATCTCTCTCTATACCCTTCCGAAACTCATAGCTATTACGCAATCACTTTATCATTTTTCATCTAAACACAACAAACGCCTACCCTCGAGGCATCACAATATGCGGTATAAGAACCTGAAGCTGATGGCAGAACTAAAACTAGAGTTGTGGTCAAAGAAATATAAGCTTCTGGAAGCTCTCTCCACACTCGTCTGACCACCTGAATACCCTCACGGGACGCCACGTGCCCCAAGAATGCTACTGAACTGAGCCAAAAATTCACACTTGGAGAATTTTGCATAAAGCTTCTCCTCCATCAATCTCTATAATACCTTCCTCAAACTCTGAGTATGCTCCTCCTGGCTACGCGTATATGCCAGGATGCCATCAATGAATACAATAACAAAGGAGTGCTAATACGGTTGGAATACACAGCTAATCAAATACATGAATTCTACTAGGGCAATGATCAGCCCAAAAGACATCACCAGGAGCTCATAATGAACAGCTGTCTCCGTACTAATCCGCAAGGCTCTACTAAACCTGCTCATGACCGATGAGTCCTATGTAACCTAGGCTCTGATACCAACTTGTCACGACCCCAAATCTAAACTAGTCGTGATGACGCCTATCGTGGGACTAAGCCATCCAAATTAAAACTCAAAACGTAAAACATCTTTAATTTATATCATTATTAAACTGATAATCCATAAAGGTTTCATTTAATCACTTTTAAACAGATACAGCTACACCGAAGTTAAATATAACCCCCAAGATCCCGGAGTCACTGGTCATGAGCATGTACAGAAAATACACAACCCTGGAAAATAAACTCTATGATAGTAAGCAGGAGAGAGAGCAGGCCAGCGGACGCGTGCATCTACCTCGCAAAATCTCCGAGAAGTCTTTGGAACAGATGCACAGCTCACTCTGCCCTAGCACCTGGATCTGCACACAAGGTGCAGGGAGTAATGTGAGTACGCCAACTCAATAGTAATGAAAATAAATCAGGTCTGAGCAGTAAGAAACACATTAAGTCAAATCATCATTTCACAATAAGCATTGTCTTTCTTTCCAACAGTGAATACGTTAAATCATCACACTTAAAAAGCCACTTTCAATTAAAATCCTTTGAAAAGTGTAATTTCCAACAATTTCAGAAAAATGTCCAAGAATTTTAGTGTAAAAATGAAGTAAATCATAAGTAGCCACTCGGGCAAAAAAATGAATAAAAAACTGCCCCTCGAGCGTAATATCACTCAGAATCAGCCCCTCAGGCATACCTCACAGTCACTCATAATCAGCCCCTCGGGCAACCTCACAGTCACTCATAATCAGCCCCTCGGGTAGCCTCACAGTCACTCATACCTCCCAATCACTCGTCACTCGGCACTCGCACTCAGTAGGTACCTGCGCTCACTGGGGGTGCGTACAGACTCTGGAGGGGCTCCGTCAACCCAAGTGCTAATATCAAGCCACCTTGTCACATATCATATTGATCACGCTCAACTATGTCTTCTGTAAAGACTAAACGGGCGTTGCAAATATAAATATGGGGTATTAAGCCCAAAGTCGATCC
>ML368561.1:0-12707 GCA_005239525.1 Nicotiana knightiana | reverse complement strand
GGGGGCATTTCGGCGCCCAATATTGAAATAAGGAGTTCCTTAAGTTCATATTTTGGTTTGGGATGTGTTTCTGTGTTATCGAGGTCCGAACGGAATTTCAAGACCGGGAATAGTTCTGTTATGTTCATTATGACTTGCCTGCAAAATTTGAGGTCATTCTAAGTTGTATAGGCCGGTTCGGCGCGTTGTGAGCGAAGTCTAGAAAACTGAAGATTTCTAAGTTTGGTTCTTGGGGTTTGGGGGTGTGATTTTGAGTTTTAGCGTTGTTTTGGGTGTTCCGAAGGCTCGAGCGAGTCCGTATTATGATTTGGGACTCGTTGGTATATTTGGATTAGGGCTCGGGTGGGCCCAAGTGCCTCCCGATCACCTAACGAGGCCAAAAACCAGCTAAAACAACTGCTGGTGCAGCTGTTGCTGGTGTGACCGCAGGTGCGGTTGCCCAGCCGCAGGTGCGGGACCGCTCCTACGGTCCCATCCTCGCAAGTGCGGAAACCCAGGGCCCCCCCAGCCTTCGCAGGTGCGGAACCATTTCTGCAGGGGCGGGTCCGCTGGTGCGAAAAACCTTTTGCAGGTGCGATCCCCAGCCTCCTCGCCATTTTCCGCAGGTGCGAATATTTTCTCGCCGGTGCGGGACCGCAGGTGCGGTCCCTGGGTCGCAGGTGCGGAAACCCTTGCAGGCAGACCTCTTTAAATTGTTTAAAAATGGGTTGTCTTCATTATTTCTCATACACAACTCCATTAGAGGGCCTTCAAGCTTGAGCAGCACCCCCACGACCTATATAGTGCTAAGGTGGGTAATTCCTCTCTATTTTCCTAAATTTTATTACATGGAATTCAACTAGAATTAATTACTAAAACGTCAAAAAACCAAGAATTTGGATAGTACAAGTTAGGGCTCTTAAGAATTTGATACATCACCCCCATGATGGCCATGCATTCCAGTAAAGTGACATAATTATGATCCTTAGGCTTCGGGTGAGTGATCCCTTCGAGAATTTTCGGAATCCGAGCGTGTGGGCCCGGGGTTGAATTTTGGGAATTTCTCAAAAATGTTCAATTTTTGAGAAATTAGAATAATTTCCCTACTTTGAGCATGCATTGATGTCATTATACTATATTTGGCTAGTTACGATCCGTCGAGGGTAGATTTCGGAGATTCGGGCGCATCCTTGATCCGAGGGGTGGTTTCGTCACAAGGTGAGTCTCCTTTCCAACCTTGTAAGAGGTGATGTTCCCATAGGTTCCTTATTTTCTATGTATATATGTTGTGGGGTCCGCGTACGTACCAAGTGATGAGAGTCCGTACGTGGCGACTATATTGCTAGGTCGGGTAGCTTTAGGATTCACGAGCATACCACTATGTGCCTTATTTGTACCTTGTATGTGTTAAGAGTTGTAATTATCATCGAGGTGATATGGGAACATGAAACATCATGATTTAGATTCCAGTTGGCTATCCGTGGTATTGGCACAGTCATGTTGAGTTCACTGTTGAGTTGGTACACACATGTACTTATATATATACACACTTGTTATCGAGTCAGGACACGAACCGCAGGTATGATGTGTGACCGTGGGTAAGCTTATTATTATTATCGAGTCAGCACACGAGCCGCATGTATGATGCGTGGCTTTGGGTCAGCTTATTATTATTATTATCGAGTCAGCACACGAGTCGCAGGTATGATGCGCGACCATGGGTCAGCTTATTATTATTATCGAGTCAGCACGCGAGTCGCAGGTATGATTCGCGATCGTGGGTTAGCTTATGACCTCAGTCCCTATGACCACCCTTATGACTCCGGCCGGTCGTCTTGTCCTGGTATGTGTATGATCACTTGAGTTCTGAGTCACTTAAAAACTGGAGTGTCAGGTATTGGTTAAGAGAAGATTTCTGGTACTTCATTGTTCCTTTTTCAGTTATTATTATCTGGATTTCATTATTTGCTATGTACTTGTTGCTCACTGTTTCACATGCCCATTGCTTTAGCCATATTTCATCATATATTATATTGCTGGACCTTAGTGAGTACCTAGTCGACCTCTCGTCACTACTCTTTCGAGTTTGGGCGGGATACTCACTGGGTAAATATTTATTATGTACTCATGCTGCACTTTTTCTTCTTCTGTAGTTGAATGTACAGGTCAGGAGGCTGGTACATCTGATTATCAGGCCGGTTTTAGGTACTGACTGGAGCTGATTTGACTCCGCAGTGAGATGCTCTTCATGACGATCTCTGGCAGCATCCCGAAGTTTCCTTTGTCATTTTTCCGTCTACTTCATTCAGACTTTGGGATTTTGTATATATATGTTATCCTTAGATAGTTGCCCGTGATACTCATCACACTAGTTCCTTCCACACACGTAGCGTATATTTTGGGTTTTGGGCTGTATATTTATACCTATGCTTATATTTTGGCTCATGTATCAGATGGTTTTATTTTATATCACAGGTTATCATCATGTTAATAATTGTTTCAAATTGGCAAACGTTGGGATAATTAATCAAATGGGAAGGGTAACACTTGGTGTAATTCATGTTGGCTTGCCTAACCCCGCTGTTGGGCGCCATCACGACCCGTGTGGGATTTTGGGTCTAGACAACGTGGTATCATAGAACTAGGTTCACGTAAGTCTCACGAGTCACGGGCGAACCAAGTAGAGTCTTGCGGATTGGTACGGAAACGTCTGTACTTATCTTCAGGAGGCTACAGGGTGTTAGGAAACCTCTACTTGTTCTTACAGATGGTGAGGACGCGTGCATCTCATGTTCCTGATCCGGGAGAGGGTGATGCCCCTGTCGCTCGAGGCCGTGGTAGGGGCAGGGGTAGGGCACCTGCCCGTCATAGGGGATGAGGGCATCCCAGAGCTATACCGATCCCGCCACCAGAGGACCCTATATTAGAAGAGCAGGATGAGGTGCCTCCAGCAGATCCGGCACCCGTAGACTTTATGACGGCGCTAGGCTTCCAGGAAGCCATGGGCCGTATGATGAGGTTCATGGACACCATGTCCCAGGCTGGTTTATTTCCAGCAGATCATGTCACTTCACAGGCGGGAGGGGGAGCTCAGACCCCTACTGCCCAGCCTGTAGCGGCGGCACCGGGGCCCAGACCAGTTGTGGGTGGCGACCATCATAAGATGTTAGACAGATGGACCAGCTTACGCCCTCCAGTCTTCGAGGGTTAGCGAGGTGAGGATGCCCATGATTTCATTGATAGGTGTAGGTATAGACTGCACAACATGAGGATCCTAGCGTCCCATGGAATGGAGTTCACTGCATTCCAGTTAGAGGGCAGAGCTCGCAGGTGGTGGCAGTTTTATATTCTCAGCAGGCCAGCCGATTCTCCTACTATCACTTGGGAGCAGTTCACACAGATGTTCTTGGATAGATATATTCCACCCTCTCAGAGGGAGGAGCTGAGGGGTCAGTTTGAGCAGTTAGAGCAGGGGAAGATGTCCGTGACGGATTATGAGGCCAGATTTTCAGAGTTTTCACGCCATGCTCTTATGATATTACCCACCGATGCTGAGAGAGTTCAGAGGTTTGTAGCAGGGTTGCATCCAGGTATTAGGTCCACCATTTCTCGAAAGGTGGAGATGGGTACCCCGTACCAACTTGTTGTCGAGATAGCTCGATGGATTGAGGGATACCAATTGAGGAGCAGGGAGCAGGGTCAGCAGGACAAGAGGGCCAGATTTACAGGTGATTTCAGGGGTGCTCTAGCTAGGGGCAGGGGTCAGTTTGGAGGCGGACAGTCCAGCAGGCCTTCATATGCAACACCTCCACCACCTCCCTAAGGTATCCCAGTTAGGCCCCAGTTCAATGCCATGCGAGAGCGCTCCTATCGTCCTCCAGCTATTCAGAGTTCTCCCAGTGGTCATTACAGTCATCAGAGATCCTTCGATCCTTATTTCAGTGCTATGCCTGAGGTCTCTCATCGCCCTCCGGCCATTCAGGATTCTTCTTTAGGTCAGCAGGATATGTCACTTATGAGGTGCTTCGAGTGTGGGAACTTAGGCCACATAAAGAGGGATTGTCCCAACTATCGGGTCAAGGCCGTGCAGTAGAGTCACCCCCCTACGATTTCAGCACCAGCAGTTCGACCGCCTAGGGGTGGGGGTCGGGTTGGCAGGGGCCTTCCTAGAGGGGGAGGCCAGTCCGGAGGGGGTCAGTCAGCTCCAGCTCGTTCTGGGGGAGCTCAGTCTTCAGGTGCTTCAGCCAGGTTTTATGCTATTCCGGCCAGATCAGATGCAGTGGCCTCAGACGCCATGATCACAGATATTATCTCAGTATGTGGTAGAGAGGCTTCAGTATTGTTTGATCCAGGATCCACTTATTCATATGTTCCATCCTTATTTGCTCCTTTTCTGGATGTCTCTCGGGAGTCTTTGCGATCTCCTATATATGTGTCCACTCCTGTGGGCGACTCTGTAGTGGTAGACCGGGTGTATCGGTCTTGTGTGATCACCGTCTGTGAGTTTGAGACCAGAGCTGACCTTTTATTGCTCGACATGGTTGATTTTGAGGTTATTATAAGCATGGATTGGCTATCTCCTCATCATGCTGTGCTTGATTTCCATGCCAAGACAGTTACTTTAGCCATGCCTGAGTCACCTAGGCTGGAGTGGAGGGGTTCTTTAGTTAGCTCAGCCAGCCGGGTTATTTCATTCCTGAAGTCTCGACATATGGACGAGACAGGTTGTCTAGCCTATTTTTTCTTATGCGCGGGACACCATCGCCGAGTCTCCGACGATTGATTCCGTGCCAGTTGTTCGAGAGTATGCTGATGTATTTCCTTTGGATCTTCCGGGCATGCCTCCGGACCGTGATATTGACTTCTGCATTGATTTAGCTCTAGATACTCAGCCTATATCCATTCCTCCGTATCGTATGGCTCCGAAAGAGTTGAAGAAGCAGTTTGATGAGTTGTTAGCTAAGGGATTCACCAGACCGAGTGTGTCGTCGTGGGGTGCTCCAGTTTTATTTATGAAAAAGAAGGATGGATCTATGCGGATATGTATTGACTACCGCCAGTTGAACAAGGTTACCATTAAGAATAAGTATCCTTTGCCGCGCATCGATCATTTGTTTGACCAGTTGTAGGGTTCTCGTGTGTTTTCTAAGATTGATTTGAGATCGGGGTATCATCAGTTGAGGATTCGGGATTCAGATGTTCCGAATATTGCTTTTCGTACGAGATATGGTCATTATGAGTTCATGGTGATGTCCTTTGGTTTGACCAACGTCCCAACACCCTTGATGGACTTGATGAATAAGGTGTTCAGGCCGTATATTGATTCCTTCATCATTGTCTTCATTGATGACATTTTCATTTATTCCCGTAGCCTGGGGGAGCACGAGCAACATTTGAGAGTTGTGCTCCATACTTTGCGAGAACAGAAGCTATATGCTAGGTTCTACAAGTGTCAGTTTTGGTTGGATTCCGTGGCATTTTTGGGGCATGTGGTATCTGGAGAGGGTATCAAGGTTGATCCTCAAAAGATCAAGGCAGTTCAAAGTTGGTCACGTCCTACTTCAGCTACAGAGATCAGGAGCTTTTTGGGCCTAGCAGGTTATTATTGCCGATTTGTGGAGGGTTTCTCTTCTATTGCAACTCCATTGACTAGATTGACTCAGAAGAATGCCCCGTTTCGATGGTCTGACGAGTGTGAGGCGAGCTTTCAGAAGCTCAAGACAGCATTGACCTCAGCGCTAGTTCTAGTATTGCCATTCGGTTCTGGGATGTACACGGTATATTGCGACGCTTCACGCGTTGGCTTGGGGTGCGTGTTGATTCAGGAGGGGAGAGTTATTGCTTATGCTTCACGCCAACTGAAGTCTCATGAGAAGAATTACCCTGTCCATGATTTGGAGTTGGCGGCGATTGTTCATGCTCTTACGATTTGGAGGCACTATTTGTATGGAGTGTATTGTGAGGTTTATACAAACCACCGTAGCTTGCATCACTTATTCAAACAGAAGGATCTTAATTTGAGGCAGCGCAGATGGCTTGAGTTGTTGAAGGATTATGATATCACCATTCTTTATCACCCGGGCAAGGCTAATGTGGTGGCAGATGCTTTGAGCCGGAAGGCTGAGAGTATGGGTGGCCTGGCTTATATTGCAGCGGAGGAGAGGCCTCTAGCCTTGGACATTCAGTCCTTGGCCAATCGCCTGGTGAGATTAGATCTTTCAGAGCCTCGTCGAGTTTTGGCTCATGTGATTGCATAGTCTTCGTTATTGGGGGAGATTAAGGCCCGACAGTTATATGATCCGTGCTTGGCAAAGCTTCGGGAGACAGTGGTTCAAGGCAGGGCCAAGGAGGTTAATATTGGCGAGGATGGTGTTCTGAGACTTCAGGGCCGCTTATGTGTTCCTAATGTTGATGGCCTGAGGGAGAGGGTTCCAGAGAAGGCACACAGTTCTCGATATTCTATTCACCCTGGTGCTACGAAGATGTATCGTGATTTGAAGCAGCATTTCTGGCGGAGTCGAATGAAGAAGGACATTGCGGAGTATGTGACTAGGTGCCTTAATTTCCAACAGGTTAAGTATGAACACCAGAGGCCAGGAGGCCTACTTCAGCAGATACCCATCCTTGAGTGGAAATGGGAGCGCATTGCTATGGACTTCGTGGTTGGGTTGCCTCAGACTTCGCGGAAGGTCGACGCGGTTTGGGTCATTGTGGATAGATTGACCAAATCGGCGCATTTCATTCTAGTGGCTACTACATATTCATCTGAGAGGTTGGCCCGGATCTACATTCGGGAGATAGTCCGATTGCATGGTGTGTCGGTGTCCATTATATTAGACTGAGGTCCTCAGTTCACCTCGCACGTCTGGAGAGCATTGCATAGTGAGATGGGCACCCAGATAGACCTCAGCACAGCATTCCATCCTCAGAATGATGGTCAGTCAGAGCGTACAGTTCAGATATTGGAGGACATGCTCAGGGCATGTGTGATTGATTTTGGGGGTTAGTGGGACCAATTCTTGCCTTTGGCCGAGTTTTCTTACAATAATAGTTATCAGTCCAGCATTGAGATGGCACCATTTGAGGCTTTGTATGGTCGGTGATGTCAT
The DNA here is from genome assembly GCA_005239525.1 of Nicotiana knightiana. Classification (NCBI taxonomy): domain Eukaryota; kingdom Viridiplantae; phylum Streptophyta; class Magnoliopsida; order Solanales; family Solanaceae; genus Nicotiana; species Nicotiana knightiana. Next base: position 5,619 of record ML368561.1, on the reverse strand, counting down.
TTTCCTATCGGGTGGTTTGAGCCTAGAGAGGCTAAGTTATATGGCACCGACCTAGTAATGGATGCCTTGGAGAAAGTGAAGTTGATTCAGGAGAGACTCCGTACAGTACAGTCCAGACATAAGAGTTACGCGGATCAGAGGGCGCGTGATGTATCATTTATAGAGGGAGATAGGGTCCTGTTGAAAGTCTCGCCTATCAAGGGTATTATGAGGTTTGGGAAGAAGGGTAAGCTGAGACCAAGGTTTATAGGTCCATTCGAGGTGTTAAGGTGAGCTGGGGAGGTTGCTTATGAGCTAGCCTTGCCTCCCAGCTTATCAGGAGTTCACGCAGTTTTTCATGTATCCATGCTCCGGAGGTACCACACCGACTTCTCTCATGTGGTCGATTTCAGCACTATTCAGTTGGATGAGAGGTTGGGCTACGAGGAGGAGCCAGTTGCTATTGTTGACAGACAGGATTGCCAGTTGAGGTCCAAGAGAGTTTCTGCCGTAAAGGTCCAGTAGAGGGGCCAACCAGTTGAGGAGGCAACCTAGGAGTCCGAGGAGGACATGCGGAGCAGATATCCGCACTTATTCAGCACTTCAGGTATGATTCTAGACCCGTTCGAGGACGAACGCTTGTTTAAGAGGTGGAGAATGTAACGACCCGACCGGTCGTTTTGCGTTATCGAACCCCGTTCCCCTAAATTAAACTTCCCATAGCGGCATTTTATGATTTATGACTTGCGGGGACTGGTAGTCCGGGATTCGGAGGTGTTTAGAGTGCAATAGGAACAATTGGGTACTTAAGGTTGGCCTTCAAGGACAAGTTTAAATTCGGTCAACATTTTGGGTAGACGACCTCAGAATCGAGTTTCGTCGGTTTCGGTTGTCACACCTCCTTTTTCCACTACCTCGCATTAATGAAGGGTAGTAAGGGAGTTTTTCCAATTAAAGTGACATGATTCAGATTTGGGATTTATTTTAGTTTCAGAGTCGACACCCGGGTTTTTACGGTGTTCCGGGACACCATTTATTTATTGAAATCCCAAACCGAGGAAATTTTGTTTAAATGTCTGCGAACCAGAAATCCGAGTAAGGAATTCTGTTAACCTGGGAGAAGGTGTTAGGCACTCCCGAATTCCGTGGTTCTAGCACAGTCTNTAATACTTATGGAATTATTTTAATACAAGTCACGATGACGTGCACTTGTTATTTTTTTTTTGGACACATTGTAAGTGCGCCACATGAAATGCACCCGCAATTTACAACATGTTGATTTTTGTTATTGTTTTGAGTTAGAGTCGGGGACATGAGTTGCCGCACCCGAGTGTAGATCAATATAGTCATGACTATGGTCGTGCCGGTTTAACATGCTTATATGAAGCAATGTTCGACTATTTTATTAAGTTCATGGTCTTTTCCTAAATGATTTGAAGCATTAATCTAGGAGAGGTATTTTGGACTACAAAGTGTAAGCTTTGTTCAAGGACTGAGTTTGAGATTATTTTGGTTATTGATAATGAATATAGAATTATTGTGGAAGAAATATATTACTTCAACTACCATGAAATTATTTATATAAAAGTGATACTTGAAGTTAAAGCTAGTATTACAACCCGACCTTCAATCACTCGATAAACAATCCAGAAATGAAATAAAACAAATAATTCCTTACATTAAACTTATAAAACTACTCCCACCCAACTTAAAAGATCAAATCAACGAAATGGCTAGGAAAGCAATTGTAATTACCACATTACAGTAACGTGTTTACAGGAATTAATAAGTAAACAAAACAAAGGTATTAGACTTATAGAAGTGGGCAGCCATAGACAGCAAATGGATCAGAAGCCAAATGAGAGAGTAATGGGTTAGAGCTGTGAAACACGACCTCACGCCTAACTAATCTCATGTATCTAAAGTCTTAGAGTTCGCGCACATGTATACACTGATGTTTTGCAAATTTAGAAGACACAGGGTGAACTAACTAAAAAATCTGCTGATTTGTGTAAAAACTCCACTGGATTTAAGATAACCATTTTAAGGAGAAATAAATTAAAATGTCATTGTTAATATCTATTTTTTTTCTTCTGTCTATTATCAGGGCAGAACAAAACAAAATACAAACTTGAAAATTTCAGGAACATGAATAAAAACAGAAATTAAATGTACAGTCCAGTCTTTATATTACAATGAAAGCTAAAAGAAAATGGGGGGGAAGAGTTATAACCTGACTGCCCCTATACACTTTCCAGAATGAAAGAAACTAGAAAAATAAAATTCTAACTAGTTTGCTGACTCGAAGATCTCTTGAAACCTTACGTTTGAGTCTTTTCTTTGGAATCTGTAAAATACACCCCATTTGTTTGAGTGTTATGCATCTATCAGAACCAAACTGACCATGGGAAGGTCAATTTTAATTCAGATGATGTTTATGTTCAAACCATGTTATTTGGCAGAACTGCTTAGGCACTTTTCAGGGTGAATATGATCATAAAAGGATCAATTCACCTCTGGATTTGCCATTTTTTTTGTTTTTTCTTTTGTTGTACTTGGGACTATTGGTCTCATCAATTCTTTAACTTGGTCATTTTTAGGCATGTTGGAAGAGTGAACTTAACCATTTGGGAGGTTCAGATTCCCCACACTAGAGTCCCTTTGGACTGACCTTACTTTTATACCCTCGGAGGGTGATGAATTACTTTCTAAATATCTAAAATATGGGGGTGAACTTTGACCATAGTTAAAGGTCAGCCTCCCTATCCTGTTAATGTTTGCTGAAAAAGAAACTCTTTTGTGACTTCAAGGATATGGAATTAATCACAAGAAGCCTTTAACAGATAATCATACTATTGTGATCATACCTAAAGAGACAACCAGATTTTGTTAAATGATCATAGGTTCAGCAGGAAGGAAAACAACATTTTTTATGTATCTTTTTTTTAGACTGAATCTGACTATGAAGGAGAGTCTGATTCAAAACCCAGAGATACAAACTTACTTGACATTTCTAAACAACCATACCAACACTTTAAATAGCACTCATTTGAACATTTTTGGCTATTCTTGGCTTTTTAGGGACTGAATCAGAACATATAAGAGTTCAGATTCTTGTCTCTATAGCCCTTTTGACCATATGCTGTATACCCTTTAAAGAGTGGATTTCAGCCATCTATACTACTATTTTGTGCACTGTTGTGGGGTGAACTTGACTATCAATGAGTCAAATTCATCTACCCTAGTGCTAATACTAGCCTATCTAGAGACTTACTTATTGAATCTCTTTATTGACCAAAGAGACTTTAAAAAAAAAAGAAAGCATATTTCTGCACTCTTATTGATGGAATCTGACCATAGAAGAGGTCAGATTCAACACCTTGATGCAGCTTGTTCCTAACATAGGAACATGAGTATTCATCGCATATAATCTTAAACAAAATCATGTACTAACAGGAGGAAATCTAACACCAGAAACACTGCCTATCATACTCACAGAATGTAAATGAAACATCTGCATAGTCACATTTAATTAAATAAAAAACAAGAACAATAACTTCATTTGTCCAGAGCAAACAGTTTTACACAATGAACAGAAAAATGAGAATTCCAGTCCAAAGATTTCATTAAGAAGAGATGAACTGATACATACCTTTAGAGAGAGAATAACAAAGAAACTTGACCAAATAAAGGTCAAGTGAGAACAATAACAGCAAGGAGGAAGATAGAACAGCAGCAAATAGCAGAAAAACCCAGGGAAAAACAACACGTCCAGTCAGAAATGCCCCCCAGAAGTCTTGAGTATAAATACTTGAAAGAAAAATCTCCAGAAAAACTCCCAGAATTCAGGCAGAAAAAGTAGCAATTGAACTAGGCCATATCCTTATGAACTTGTCTTCAAAAAAAAGGAATCAAATTCTTCTAATAGTACTCTTCTTTTCAAAAAACTCTTAAGTTGAGATAGTATTTTTCTGAAAATGGGGAGGATTTTTATCCTAACAGTTCAAGAATGTCCAGAAAAAGTTTTCTCCCCCAAAAAAAAGTTCTTTTCTCTTCTGAATATCCTAGTCTATTTATAGCGGAATTCAGGGTAGCATCTTTTTTTTTAGGATATTCCTTATCCTATTAGGCTGAAATAGTACATGTACAGCTGTCTAACCTTATCTTCTTGAACATTTCTTCTTACCAAAAGACCTTTTTATCCTTCAAATTCTGATTTCTTAACTACATTAACTAATATACCCCTTTGGAGTCCCTGAATTTACCATTTGGGTAATCCAGGGTTAACTCACTTGGGTTACTATTTAACTATGGTTAACTGACACTAGTTATGCCCTTTAGGGGACAACTAGTTGTCCTTAACTAAGGTTGAGTTAATTGAATGAAGATTAGTGGATTAAATGCCTAGAGTTGGCTTTCATACTACTTATCTATGTTTAAGTTGCTTAATCATCATTTTAATTAAACTCAATGGAGGTTAGTCGACCAAATTCTCTAAGGTTAAATGAATCTGTTTTAGTCCATTAATCTCAAACTAATTGTCTTAAACAGATTTTATTTTCAGTTAAATACTTAAGAAATTACCTGAATTAAGTTTCTAGATTGAAGAAGTTAGAATTATTTAACTGTGGGTCTAAGTGAAACAGTTATTTTTAACTTCAGTTAATTGATCTTAGACTAATTATCTAGGACTTAGCTCAACTAGAATATTAGGTCTACTAGGTTTGTGTGACTTATTGCCTAGTTGCTTAAATCAATTTAACTCAAATTGACTACCAGTAAAGTCAGTAGTCAATTGAACTTATTGGTTTAAACAATTTCACTAGGTGTAGTCAGGCTTATTTATTGACTCTTATTCAATTGAGTGATTAGTTCCATAAAACTGGATTTTAGCCTATTTTGATCATTCTAGGATCTTAGTTTGATTAAAGAAAATTAGTTAGGTTAATAATTAGGTTCTCAGACTTGGTTTCCAACCATACTCACTAGTTACCTAAGCTTAGGTTGATTTTACTGTTAGGTACTAATTCTAGTTTTACTGACTTGTTAATTCAGTCAACCCAGTCTTTTAATCTTAGGTTCACTGTTTAATTCAATCTAAATGTGACTAGTTCTTTTATTAACTTAACCAAATCAGTCCCCCAATTTATCTTTTACTTAATCAAATGGTCTCCAGAAATGACCAACACTGGGAGACATAGGCTAACGACTCAGTTTGACAATCAGAGATGGATTAAGAAAAGAGAAGTCAAATAATTCCAACGTAATCAAAAGGGAAACATAAGTGATCGACGATTAATAACTAAACTATTGTCAATGGCTAAGGAACTGATCAATAAGACAGCTAACCCTAACAAACAGTTTTCATTCCAAAATGTTAAACTAATCAGCATGTGCATGATAACAAGGATCAAGATCTAGATGAATCAAAGAAAAGGAGACAAACAAGGAATAACATGGGCTGACACAGTCATACATGCACAGAAAAGTGGTGATAAAACCTAAAGGGAATCATGCATATTTAGAATTAAACAGGCCAAGAAAAGAGGATATTTAACAACACTAAAATCGAATCAAAGATCTAATAGGCTAAACATAGAATGAATGCATTTGCAGATCTGAACTAAGTCAAGAACAAAC
>ML368560.1:107672-144473 GCA_005239525.1 Nicotiana knightiana | reverse complement strand
CCCCTCCCCTCCCCCCAACATGAATATACCACTACATCTCCCATTCTTCTCCCCAATAGAGATAACTTCCGCCAACCCACTAATTTTCCCATGGAAACGACGGGATCCACTCCTCAACCCAGTTCAGATGGATATCCCACCACCTCCTCAAGAACAAGAAGAAATAGAGATGGAGAAGGAGGTCATAGACATCCCACTGTGCACAAACTCATTCATAGAAATTTCAAACCTCAGAGAGGCGGCTCTCATGCTATTTCCGGAGAGAGAGGACAAAAAATACATCTTCAATTATCCAGTGGCTCCCACGAAATGCTCTTTCGACATGCGTTCGGCGGTGAACAGAGCTGCCGCGAAATATGCAGTCCTGTTAATCCCAACTCTGAGGGGAAGCCAGTTCTCAACTCAGGAGAACCATGTCTCTCTGAACCCTCCAAACCATATGATTCCCATGAACAAGCCCACTAGCTTCATTGTTTGGAATACTAGAGGGGAAAACAATGACACTTTTAGAAGAAATTTTAGGGATGTTATTTATACACACACTCCATGCATGGTCGCACTTCTGAAAACCAAAATGGAGGATCATGCAAGCCTTAGGGATGAGTTTTAATTTGTTGATGTGATGGAGGTTCTAGCTCAAGGAAGATCAGGTGGTATTGTCCTCCTTTGGGTAACTAGTATGGTTACTGTTACTCGCCTTAGGCAGTCCTCTCAGGAATTGCATGCAATGATTCAAGTAAATCCTAACCACCCAGCATGGAATTTAGTGTAATATATGCCAGTACTAATGTTATAAACTATAGGCTTCTTTGGAAAAATCTGGAAAACCTATCTACAAACTACACGGGGCACTGGCTAGTCGCGGGTGATTTTAACGATATCCTACGGCAAGAAGAAAAATTTGGGGGCAGGAAAATTAATGGGCCCCGCTCCTCTAGATTTTGGTCCTGTATCAATTTTTGTAAACTAATAGACTTAGATTTCAAAGGAAGCCATTACACTTGGTCAAATCACCGTAGGAATAATAATGGTCTAATTCTTGAAAGATTGGATCGTTGTTTTTCTAATGAGGAATGGCTTGTTAATTACTCTAATGTATCCATCACACACCTTCCAAAAACTTATTCTGATCATAACCCTTTACTAGTTAGGACTAATTATATTAATAGACTAAATTCCAATATAGATAATAAACCCTTCCGTCTGGAACCTTTTTGGTGCTCCCACCCAGAATTTGCACACATAGAGAAGGAGAGTTGGCAACATAGGGACCTAGCTGAGGACACTAACATATTTCGACACAATGTTACTAATATGAACAAGGACACCTTTGGTAACATTTTTCATAGGAAAAATAAAATATTGGCTAGATTAAAAAGAATCCAACTCTCCCAATCATATCCTACTAGTATTTTCCTCTAATCCCTAGAAAAATCTCTTAGCATTGAATATAATACAATTCTTCGGGCTGAGGAAGATTTCTGGAAAATTAGGTCTAGAATTAACCGGCTAAACGATGGCGATGCCAATACCAAATTCTACCACTTGTCTGTTATCAATAGAAGGATAAGGAATAAAATGGCTTTCTTCAAGGATGCACAAAGTAATTGGATCATTGATCATGAAAGCCTTGTTAACTACACTAACCAATATTTCCAGAATATCTACACAACTGACCACTCAAGCACTGACTGGAAAAGCACTCAAACCACTACTAGTAGCTTCCATAATTTAGACGTATCCCCCTTAGACAACCCCCTCCTTGACCAGGAGGTTACTCAGGCCCTTTCTCCTTCAAACCATTCAAAGCTCCTGGGCTAGACGGTCTACATCCTTTCTTCTTCCAAAAGTATTGGAATATAGTAGGGAATTATATCATCAAATTTTTTCGTCACGTTTTTGACACCTAGGAAATTCCTAGCACCATTAATAATACATATCTTTTCCTTATCCCAAAATTCCATAATGCAAATGATCTTAAAAATTTTCGATCTATGGGCTTATGCAACACTATTTATAAGATCATCACTAAAATCATATCAAACCGCTTGAAGCTCTACATGCTTGATCTCATTGGCCCTTGCCAAACTAGCTTCATCAAAGGTCGTAGGGCCTGCGATAATGCCATCCTTGTCCAGGAAATTATAAATCACATCAACTAAACAAGAGGGACTAAGGGTAAGCTTATCATTAAAATAGACCTTGAAAAATCTTTCCACCATATTGAGTGGTCCTTTGTCTATCGTGCTCTTCAGTTTTACAAATTTCCCCCAAAGATCACAAAGCTCATCTTAAACTGTATTTGTACTAGAAATATTGCTATTCTTGTTAATGGTACAAGAACTAACTACTTCTCACCATCTCGAGGGATCCACCAGGGTCATCCCATGTCTCCATACATTTTTATTTTATGCATGGAACTACTATCCACCTATATTAATCACCAAGTAGATCTCCAACTCTGCGACCCCATTACCCTCTGCAAAAATAGGCCCCAACTTTCTCACTTATTTTTTGCGGATGATCTCACCCTTTGTGCCAATGCAAACCTAAAATCCATTCACTCGATTTATCATTGTTTGCATCAGTTTTGCCTCCTATCGGGGCAAGAAATCAATATCACTAAATCTAGGGTCATTTTTCCTAAAGGGTGTCTGGTCACTGAGCGGAATTAGTTCATCAATTACTGAATATAAGAGCTACCTCTTCTTTTGGCAAATATTTAGGTTTTCCCATTCTGAACAAGAATCCAAAAGACTCGGATTTCCAATATATCTTAGATAATATGTGTAGTAAGCTTGCTAGCTGGAAGCTGAACTTTTTAACACCAGCCGGTCGTCTTACTCTCATTAAATCCACTCTTAACTCCATTCCTTCCTATGTGATGCAATATTTTCAACTTCCAAAAAAAACTTGCCGACATAGACAAAATTCAACTAGACTTCTTATGGGGCACAACCTCTCAAAAAAAAAATTCATTATGTTAGTTGGAATACTGTTAATTTACCTAAGGACCAAGGTGGCTTAGGCATTCAAAAAGCTCATGATAAAAATCTAATTCTACTAACTGGCCTAGCCTGAAGACTTTTCAGACAAAATAAGTCACTTTGGGCTCTCACCCTTATAAATAAATATAGTTCCGGTATTAAACCATTATCCCACTCTCTTATTTGGAAAAAACATCTTGAAAGGTGGTAACTTATGCTCCAGAGCCCTTGCATGGGATCCTGGGTCAGGAACAAACATCGACCTGTGGAACTCTAGATGGTTCCCCCACACTCCTCCCCTCCGTTCTATCATACAAGACCCCCTGACCCAAGGAGACCAGTGCCCTAGACTTCATAGCATCTGGGATGGCCTTGATTGGGATTGGACGAGAATTTCTATTCAACTCCCACAATAATTTATTAATCAAGCTAGTGAAATCTCCCTACGCCAAGACACAACAGATACCCCATATTGGTCCATTAATAAAAGCGGCATATTCTCTACTAAGTCCATTCATAAACTCATATACCCTGCACCGCATAGTAACTTTGATTTTATATGGATAAGGTCTCATAATACCCTTCCAAAGATTCAATTCTTTCCCTGGCATTACTCCCATAATAGACTTCCTACAAATAACTATCTGCACCACATAGGAGTCAATATAGCTTCAAATTGTGCTATTTGTAACCATGCCATCCTCCCCGCTGGCTGTATGGGCGGGTTGTCCCTCATCTCCCGGGCCTCAATNTCCCTGCTCCGCCAGCGCGACAACTGTCCAAATCATTTGACGCTTCTTCTCACTGAGCAGCCCCTCGACTTCCACTTCAGGTTCGGGGAGCTCCGGCAGGGGGACTTGAGTCTCAGCAGAACCTTCCCTTTTCTTCTCTCTCCTTTCCCTCATCTCCCGGGCCTCAACCGAATTTGCTCCATTTTGCTCAGTTGGGGAGCGGAGGTACCCTCGAGCGGTGTATGGGCTGTGATATTTGTGGTAGCGGGGGTAGAACTCGGAAGGCTGGCCAAGGTTGTGTCCTTCCGAGCGGACGAGGTCGGCTCGGTGACCGAGGGCTTGCGTGGAGGCGGCATTGCGACCACGGGCTTGGACGTCACTTCAACATTTCTCTGCTTTTTTTAGGCCAAAAAAAAGAAAGAGCTTCGCTCGGTTGGCCTTCCTACGCTGACCGTCTGAATTCATTCATCGTATTTTTCTAGAATGCATCGTAGCGCGTAAATTCTGGATGGACTTTGGATTAAACGTCAACGCACTTCCCTATCACCACACTCACTGGATCCACTTTATCAATGACGTCAACCTCCCAATCCATAATTACCCCCTCCCTTGGGACACTTTCTTCCCGTTTGCCTTATGGCATATTTGGAAAAATATGAACCATAATGTCTTCAACAATTCCAACCAGTTTATTGATACTAATATTGTTTGTTCACGGGCTTTGGAATTCAAGTTTTGCATAGGCACTACTACCCCACCTACCCTCACAAAAACATTCCAAGTCAAATGGGAGCTATCACCCCTGGGATCCCTTAAACTAAACATTGATGGTGCTTTTTCAAGAAACGATCAAAGTGGTGGTATTGGGGGTATTTTCAGGAATTCTAGCGGGGACTGGGTCTTAGGATACTCAAAGAAAATTCATGCACTCAGTCATACTCATGTTGAACTGTGTAATTTGGAGCATGGGTTGCAGCTAACATTAAGTCACCAATTAGCCCCTTTCGAAATAGAAACAGACTCTCTTGAGGTTATTGAACTATTAAACAACAAATTCCTTATGTTTCAAAATACTGTTGATTCTTGCATGTCTCAATTGAGGAAGTTGGGGAATCGAGTGATCCGGCATAGCTTCCGGGAGGGCAACAAAACAGCACATCTTTTGGCAAAGGAAGGATCCAAGCAACACCCAAGTGATCCTACTTATATTAGAACATACCCCTCTATGTTTCTGTTTTCAACCTTTCAAGCAGACAAGGAAGGCTTGTCGTCTGCTAGAACAATACCTATATCTATGTGCTCTAAGTTAGCTAGTTTTGGAAACTCATGTGTAATGGCTACTCATAATAGCTGTAATGTGATGCCTGGTGTACCTCCTTAGTTATTAATGAATATTTCCGTTTGCTGCCAAAAAAAAAAAGAATATGTCTTCATTAATTAATATACTCCCTCCATCACAAAAATACTTAACAAGTTTCGTTTCTCTAGAGTCATACTACATGATCAATATTTTAACATGTATTTTTCATCGAGAATAATTGCAAATAATTTTTGGACAACTAAATATTTATTTTAAAATACTGAATTGATCTAATTTAATTTAGTTTCAAAAATTAACTACATTGACTCTTGAAACGAAATATGACAAGTATTTTGGGATGGAAAGAGCAATTAACTTTATTCATGAATATTAGAAACGTTTTGCCTGATTAGAAAATTTAGTTTCCATCAATCAGTTAAGCCTGATCAAGAGTGGGGTAATCTATATGTGCGGAGCTAAATCCAAAATTTGCTAGATTGATTTAATTTAATTAAGGGAACAAGTTGGTACTTTTTATTATTCCCTTGTGCGATAACTTTCAACTTGATCGAAATGCCTGATTTAATAATTATTCAGTCGGTTCCTTCTACTATCTCCGTCCACGAAAATTATTTGTCATATATACACATTCTTTTCTAATTTGAGCCCGTTTGAATTGGCTTAAAAAAGTAGCTTTTAAACATAAGTGTTTAAAAGAATTTTTTTAAGTACTGAAGCTTATTTTATAAATAAGCAGTTACGTGGCTCTAGGCAAGCTGGGGCTGGCTTTACATGTTAAATTTGATGAGTGCGCATATGATTAATATTTGGACAAACTCAGTACACTGCATATGGAGATCATATAGTAGCTACACTTGGAAGACTATGATGGCTTCAACTCTGTGGTGAAGATGTTTGGAATTCATTTTAGCCTATGGACAGTATACCCTGGCGCCTGGTGAGAGCTTGATAGGTGCTGCTTGGTATTTACCACTGACAATTGCATTCACATACACTGACAGGAGAAGGAAGCACTCAGCTTATTTTGTTGTAATAGCTAGTTCATTAGACTTTAGCTTTTCTATCTTTTTAGTAGCTAGCAGCTTCATGCAACTTCTATTTTGGTATGGACATCTTGTAAGCTTTGGACCCATTTTGAAATTTTATTTATATATTAGTCATTAGGTATCCTGCCTAGTGGTACATTTGCTAAAAAAAAATATAAAACAAAAAATAAACAGTTACGTGTTTAGATAAAAGTGCTCAAGCTGAAAAAAAGTTGTTGGAGTGTTTGGTAAAGAAATACTAATAAGCACTTTTTCTGTCAAAATGACTGAAATACCCTTAAAGTAGTTAATATTATAAAGAAAGTGTTACTATAATATTCTATTATAAATTAACGCGTATTCAAATAATTTATAATTAAATCACTTTCAATTTTAATTAATTATCTAAACATAAATTATTTTTTAAATAATATACAATAATTAATTATTTGGTTTTTCCGTTCATAGCTTCAGATTCTGGGGTAACATGTAAACTCATTGAAATATTTGATTTACAATATATGATAGAATTCGAGGGTCCACCAAACTATATAGAGAACCAGGTTCTCTATTAGTTTTCACAGATTACACAAACACAGCAGAAAGTAAATGATACTGAGAGGTTTTACGTGAAAAATTCTCAGCTCACGGGATCAAAAACCACGACCTACCCTTGTAGGATTTCAACTTCACTACTTAGCAAAACGTTTAGATTACAACCTATTGTAACATAAAAATTAACTCCTTAATCCCTCACTAACTTGTAACACTCCTATTATAAGCCACTTTGTAGTACTTCTATTACAAAGACTTTACAACTTGACTAACTCTTGCCAAGACACAAACACGGAATTTTATGATTTACAAAGAGTTTCCTACACAATGCTTCTAAGTAAGCTAAGTAGGTATTACAAGTAAGAACATTAACAAAGTTACAACTCAACTAAGGACATACAATCACGTGATATGGGAAACTGATCCGTAGTAGTGTTGTTCTTTATTCTTGATGCACTTGAGAATTGTCTGGATGATTAATCACGGTTGGAGTGCTTGAGTGAATTCTCTAATTGTTCAAGTGATGTTTTATCATTGGTTTAATGTTAATATAACATTGATGACATCACTTGAATGATGTAAGCAACTTGGGTTCAAGGTCCTTCTGCTGCACTGTGTTGTACTGTTGCGTGTACAGGCAGTCACTTTCCAGCTGTTGGAGAGTTGACTGGTACGATCACCAGGGGAACTGAAGTCCATTTGTTCCCCTTGTTGACTCTTAACTTTAGAAATATTGACGAACAGCTCCAACTTAAGTCTGGTTACTTTCATACGCTTGAGAATATGGACTAGATATGTATCAGGTTCTTTATTTAGTTCTTGATATTAAATTTATTAGATCATCAAAACATAAAACTAGGTACTTATAACTTATCAATATAGTTTCAGCTAGCAATTGAACAGAGGACGGACTCAATGACAAAAAAAAAATAACTGTTATGGAACCAAAAAAAGAAGCTAAAGAATAATATTTACAAAATATTAGCTACCGTTGGCTTCCCTTTTAGCACTTCAAAAAAGTTAACTAATTTTGCTGAACATAGCAGCAACGCTAAAATGAAAAATGGTGATGAGAACTGACACCCATCATTGATTTGAGATCTTGATAGGGTGAATACCCACTCACATATATGATAAATAATTGAATTTTTTTTTTCGAAACACATATTTTCTTCGGAATGATTCTAATTATTTTTTTAATTATATTCTTTTTATTCAAGAAATTTGACTCCCCTCTAATTGTTTTGTTTTCGGGAACGCTTACACAGGTGGTGCATGGCTGTTGTCAGCTCGTGCTCCTCCCCAAAAACTACGGATTACAATACATAGAGCATTCTGAAGGGTTTCATCAGAGAGTTATTTCCGGCAACTTGCTAAATTTCACCATGCAGCGGCCATGGCCTACCCTAATGTTAGTAAGGGAAGGGTAGTTGGGTTTAGAAAAAGTGAAAGGGACAATAAGGTAAGTTGGGCAATCCCAACTTATTATATTTAGCTTGTTTTGGGTATTTTAGCTTAAAGGTATTTGGCTTAATAGCACTTTTATAGTTTATTCAAACACTCAAATAAGTCCAGAAGTACTTTTAACCTGATTTGACCAACTTTTAAGTCAATCCAAACACCCTCTTAATTTGGCATTTTGCGTATTTTTTCTTTCAACACGTGAGAAGTATTGTTAAGGATATAATTTTAGCAATACTAAGAAAGTATATATGTTTATCTTTTTTTTTTTTTCCTCCAACAAAGTAATAGTATTGATTTTGTATTCGGCTCTTTACAAGCGTGAGAATTACACACTTTCTCTAACTCAATTATTTAGTCTCGTGCATTCACATGTAAGTACATAATACACGAATGTTTCACTATATTACATATACATCACTAGAAAAGTTAAGCACGACTTTATGCAGAAATTAATTAAGCCAAATACTGCTCCTACTATTTTATCCTTCCGTATATACAAAAAAAAAAAAAAAAAAAAAAAAAAAAAAAAAAAAAAAAAAAAAAAAAAAAAAAAAGAGGAAATTAATTGTTTCGTATTTTGAGCTCTTAATCATGTTAATCACACCCAATTAAATAGGACTTATTCATCGTCGAAACACATGCTCTTCACCTGAGCCTCGATCAACATGACAAATCCAACGCTTTGGACTTTTTGTGGAGTACTTCAGATTTCCATCATTACTTGCTATATAAGCAATCTCTAATCCATTTCCAACTGGAACTGTTACTGCTCTTATTATAACACAGACTTTGGCATCAAGAACCCCTTTCCAGCTGAACTTAGTGCTACTTATTATATTATTCCCTTTGCTTTCATTTTTACATACTAAAATAGCTCCATCTTGGTTCAGTTTAACACTATTGAAAGCTCTAGTAAAGTCTAATTTTGTCCAACCATCAACAACGAGAAAATCAACCCTACTCAGCTTTGATCTAATTATCTCCTCCACCTCTCCCACCACGACTTCTGGCAAGGACACGTTGCGTGATAATTTTTGCATGGCACTCACGTATTTTACTCTGGACGCTTCGTCCCTTACGACGCATACGTGCCTTCCATGCGTGTGATTTGCGGCGATGGCTAGACCTGGTGAAAATGTCATAATTAAGTGAATAAAAATGTATTCTACCTAATATTTTAAAGTTTTAAATAAGTTGTCATGTAATTTAACATGATCTTAATAACATAGAATAAAGCGTATTTTCTACCGTTTAAGCTTTCACACGATTTATTACCTATGCTCGTGGTGATATTTGCTTCGCCATTTTCATCTTTGTTCCATGTTTCAACTATTAGTTTTGCGTTGTACCCTCCAGCCATGGCTGCCAAAAATTCTGCAGCGCTGGTTTTACTTGATATTTCACACTGCATATGATTGTAATGCCCAGAACAAATTTGAAGGAAAAAGGTAATTAAAAGGTACGCACATATGTAGAGACAAATTAACAGAAGTATAAACTGTTATTGCTCACCGTTTGTATGGTGTCAAGATATGCTTTAGAAGCTGTTTCTGGAGACCAAACTAATGTCATCTCTGCTTCTACTTCTTCTTCTCTGATGATGCTTTCCTTTCTGTAATGGTGGATTAAATGTACAAGAAGTGTTTGGTTGCTTTTAATATAAAATAGAGATAATAATATTTAAGGGTTTCTGAGAAACAGTTTTTCTCTTCTTTCTTGAAAACCGTTGGGGTTTTATATCCACAACACCAGCCTGCCTTAGTAGCTAGTCAATGAGTTAATTAATCTAATTTCTTGAACTGCCTTATACTAAATATTTTAGTGATAAACAACAGATCCGTCTCCTAGATATCAATCATTCTTTGTTTTTTAACTCTATTTTATAATTTGTGACGACATAATTTCGGTGTTGACATTGAGATATAACACTCAAGTAACAATCTTCATAAACTCAAGTAACAATCTTCATAGCTAATCAGCTTATATTCTATGCATGAACCTAATATAAAATGTTATATATGCTGATTGACAAAACAACCACTTTTGCATAGATGAGGTTGAATAAAATATTATTTTTTAAATAAGAATTTGAATTGCTGTTAAACTCTGGTGTTCACATTCTTGTGCAAGTTTCAACTCAAAGATACTACCAAATATTATTAGCATGTTACACGACATTACATATATTCCAATCACATCCGTCAGCAATTGAGAGAACATCTTTTCTTAAAACAATATATGATCTACAAGTAGGCGTGAATGGTTAAGTTCGGTCGGTTATTTCATAAAATTTATATCATATAATTTTTTGATTATTCTATTATGTATAATTAAAATTAGACTTTTCGAAATCGTCTCAATCGTACCGATTTCTCTTCGGTATAGGTACGGTTCGATCAATTTTCGTATTTTATTAAAAGCCATGTAAAACTCATTACTAGAAGTAGAATGTAATAACAGACGTATTTTTACAGGACTTAACAAAATTCTCTAGACATTTTTATTGTTCAAAGGGTAATGAATTAAGAAAATATGAAAGATGGCTAGAGTTAGATCTATCAACTATTCTACAACAGCATAAAAGAAACTAAGCAAAGACAAAAAAAAACATAAATCACACGAGTAAAAAGATATTAACCAAGTTGGGGCTCACCAATAAAGTGTATGGCAGATTAAATATTCAAAAAATAAATCATGTATACATTGTAGTTTAAAAATTCATGTATACATTTTAGTTTCACCGGAAGATTATAAATATTCAAAAAAAAATCTAAATCATACGAAAGGAAACATGTTCAATACATTATAGTTTGCTACTCATAATCGTTAGAATACCTTGTGTCTTGCTAGTGAATATACTGAAAATAATTTAGTTTTATCAATAGGAATAGCATAATAGGTTTGTGATTAGGATTTGGAGTTTTAATTACTTGCCGGCTTATAAATGTTTTCATGATTCCAATGCCCAAGGAAAAATTTCATATTTTATTATTTTTAAATTTAATATATAAATATATCTTTCATATGTAAATTTATTCGGTATAGTTTGGTATTTTTCGGTTTATTTTTGTAAAATTAAAAATCTATCCTAATAATTTGTACGGTTATAGATTTATATAAAAATTTACGATTTTATTAAAAGAAACCTAAAAATTAATTCGATACGATATGATATGGTACGATTCGATCGATTTAGTCGATTTCAAATATCCATTAACACTCTACTACAATGTACGCCCATTGAAAAGTCAAACGAGGGGGTAGGAAAATGTAAGCTACAACCTTATAATTAATGACCGTACTTATCAAAAGTGTACAACACGAAAGGAAGGGGGAGCAATATTTTAAAAAAGCAATAGATTTTGTTGTTATATAATACTAGTCCAAATGACATATATACTCATGGAAGTGATGCATTGTGGAGTCAACTTCTCCATATGTTGTAATTAATTGGTGAATGGCCCGTTTATGTCAACATTCTAACGGTTTAAGTTAGTTAAATCCTTTCCTAGTTGTTCCTTTATATCTGAGAAGGTTGTGTACGGGTAAAATCAATGATAAATTTATTCCCGATTTCCTGAGAGGATAGCGTGATCCGATATGATCTCGGGTAAAGCCAAGAACTCCCACAAATCAGAGTCCAGAAAGATGGATGATGCGCCAAGAACTGAACAGGGTCAAATATGGAAAGAATCGAATTTGAGCAAAATAAAGGACCGAGACTATAGGAAAGACGGTTGAAAAGGACAAACGAGGGCCGAAGTATCCGCCCTTAACTAGATATTAAATCTCGCTTGGTATCCACGGCTTATCACAGAAGAAAAAAAAAAATTACCTTATTTACACTTGTACTAGGAATTTCCCTACTATATAAGGGGAGAACTTTTTTATTTTGAGGACCATTGTTGGCACGCATATCAAATCAATAAAATCAATTTGTGTTCTTTAATTATTGTTCAAAGTGTTCTTAAGCTAATTATTTATTTAGTTGCAACCGAGCCCATATCGAGGGCTTAATCGGGACCAACTTGCGGTGTTCATCGTAAAGTCAGGCTTAATCATTCTTTGCTTTTGATTTGATCGTTTTGTTTTTCTTTAATTGAATTATTTGTTATTGTTAGATCATTCGTGTTGATTTATAACACGTATTTTTAAATTGCGTATAAATTCAATTGTTACTTATTACCAGGATAAACAAATGCTATGTCAGGCTGGTAACTTATCAAATCTAGGGTGATGAGAATAATGTTCATATAAGATATGAGTGTTATATCACCTTTTCCTTTTCCTTTTCCTCTTTTCTTTTTCTTTTTCTTTTTCTCTTTAGTCTGTATATCTTCCTTAGCTAATTGAATATTTTATTTTGCAAACCAAATTGATCCTTAATTATCTATCATCACTCACAATACGATCGAATAGCAAACAATTCTCTTTTGTTCATCTTCAGATGATCGGGACTGTATCCCTTCTGATGATTTCTTCTAAAGGAGAATTATTAGTTTTAATAGCAGAGTTTCTAGTTTAATTCGTCATGTCGTCTCTTTTTCCATGCATTAAGCGCTAAGCAATCAGTATCAAGAACGAGAGGTACCCATTAGTTCTTTCGTGGTGAAAACGTGGGATATTAGCTATATCTAACGATATAGATTAGGTGAGTAAAGGGATTATTAATTTAGAGATCCGATTGTACGCGTTCATGAATTGGACGAGAATCAAGTTGCAAAAATAATTTAATTTGCTAGCAGTATTAAAGATATAACCTATAACCTTGAAATCAAAGGAGAGTGTCGTTTTAAAAAGAGATACAGTAAATGATTTATTAATTCCGGCGAGTTTAGGGATCAATTAAGGCCCCCCGTCGTTTCAATATTGTCAAAGATAAAAGATTTTCTCTCCCTTCTCTCTAGATGGCATACAACACAGCAAACTCCACCTACCCACCAGATCAAACAAATAGGACATTGACAACTCAGCTAACGGCTTACCCAACGGCTAATAATCCCGACGCCACCGCCGAAACCACCACCAGAAATATAACTACAGTCACAATACCACCAGAAAATACCTAACATAACTCTTCTGATATCAATCAAACACCCAATTCCTCCGATAACAGCACTCCGAAACACACCCAGATTACTAACCACTCTCATTATCCAAAAATCTTGACCAATTTCAATCAACCCCAACCCAGAAACAATCACACAAACGACCTTAATAAAGGAGCCCAACAGCTCATGCAACCACAAAATGACTAACAAATACCCAACCCCATCCTTCCTAAACAACAAACTGAGGGACTTCAGGGGAGTAATTTCATCAAAAATAAACAATTGGTTTCTAAACCAACCTTTGCCGCTACTGTCCAAACCAACCTCAAATCTCCTGACAGTGGCACCACGGTTGAGATTCAACATGGCACGCACCTTGGTAAACCGACGGTCTTCTTCAAGGCAGAGGATTATTTCGTTAATTTAGCAAAAGAGTGCAGATTCACGATCATTGGTAAGTTCTATCAAGGTAAACCATCCATAGAGGAAATTAGGAAGACTTTCATTAGGCAATTTCAACTCTCTGCTTCTGTCAAGATAGCATACTTCGACCCTAAGAATGTTTACCTTGATTTTTCCAATGAAGTTGACTACAATCACGTATTTGCTAAGGATTACATAGACATTGGCGATGCCCCTATGAAAATTCTCAAATGGACTTCGGACTTCAAACCTGAGGAGGAAACGTCCATTGTTCCTGTTTGGATCCTAATTCATCAACTTCCCTGGCATCTCTTTAAATGGAATATTTTTTCTAGACTCGTGCAAGATATAGGTGTGGTTGTGGCTCCAGACTTGGCAACTTATTCTAAATCCATATGCAATGTTGCAAAGATTAAAGTCGAAATTGACCTTTTAAAACCTAGACTTGATCAAATATGGCTAGGTTATAAAAGACTCTATGGTATTGATGATGGAAAGTGGCCTGACATTGGATATGAAAAGGTTCCAAGCTATTGTCTTTATTGCAAAATGCAAGGGCACTATTAAAGCCAATGCAAAAACAAGATCAGAGATGAAAGGATAAAAGCACAAAAGGAAGCTCAACTCAACAAGGAAAAGGACCAAAAAAGAGATAAGACAAAGGATGATGAATTTCAAACGGTTCCTAAGAAGAAGGGTGCCAAAGTGAGGTTTCAGAGCAACAATCAAATGGAAATTCCCAACAAACCTAATGAGCATAACCATGAAGATCAAAGATCAAATGAAAGGAAACTTCAGAAACATCAAGCAGTAAACCAAGATCAGAGAGGTAGGGTAAGAAATGGAATTGTTATCAATGAGCCACTCGAGATGCAGAAGAATCCCATGATGGAAGAAGTATCAGGTAAAGGTAAAAACAGAATGGATGAAGAAAACATTCAGAAAAGCAACCGGAGGAAATTAACAAAATACCAACAAGAAAAAGAGGTTCAGAGTTAAAAAAAAAAAACCAAGACATCAATAGCAATGAACCTCAACTCCAAAACACAACCATGGAAAAAATGTCAACCAAGCAGTAAGAAAATAGAAACAATATACAAATCATCGGAGCAGAACATTAGCAACAAAGAAGACAACAGAACTCCCATCGACAATGATCAAAACAGTAGACACTCCTTCCAGGAGAATACTACTAATGGAGAGAACACCACCAAACTCATTGAGGAGGAAGCCAACAGCAGAAATGGATCAGAACACAACAACAACAAAAATAACAATGTAATTGATCCAGAGGAGGCTCATAACACATATCTTAAGCTTATTAGCGGTACCATCTTGGAAGAGGATAAAGGAAGTGAATGCATGTACATTTCCAACAATACTCACATGGCAGAATCATCCTTTGAGGATGATGGGGAAGAGGATAGCGAGGAAGATGGTGACTATGAGGATGATATGAGCACTAAAGAAACTGATGATTTCGAAAGTGTTGATAGCGAAAGACTTCAGAATGAAGATCAACCTTTGAAGCCACACTACTGATGAGCATGCTGCCCAATTAATTGAAACTTTCAGCTCCAATGCTTTAGTTGATGTTAATATAAGTTCTGAAATTGATAAAATTGTTGAAAGAATTCACCTATCTCCTAGAGGTAGAGAAAGAGGCAGAAATAACTTCAAGAGGGGCAGTAACAAACCAAGAGGAAGAGGTGGAAGACTCACATATCAACAAGTTGTGGTTACACCACAGGAACAAAATCTCTCAATTTGATTTATGATGTTTAAATCCTTATATTGGAATATTAGAAGTGTCAGCTCTAGTGGTTCTTTTGATAGACTTAAGAAGATTATCCGACTCCAAAATCTCTCTTTCGTTGCTATTAGTGAACCTTTTCACAATGCAGATCATCTTGGTAAGTTCAGATCTATGCTAGGCTATGATAATGCTCATGCCAATATCAATAGTCAAATATGGATCTTCTGGAATAATGAGCTGAATTGTAATGTGGTGGAGGAATCAGATCAACAGTTTACTTGTACCATTGAATGGATGGGAACAAACATCCTTGCTACTTCAGTTTATGCAAAGTGTGATGCAGGCTTGAGGGAACATCTTTGGAATAACCTGAGTATATCTCTCAGAACTATAAGCTCCCTTGGTACATTGCAGGTGAATTCAATTGTATTATTGATCCAAGTGAAAAGCAGGGTGGTAACATTCACAGAATGTCCAAAAGCATGCCTATGATACAATTTATCATGGTTTTTTATCTTGTTGACCCAGGCTTCTCAGGCTCACAATATACCTGGTGTAATGGGTGGTCCCCCGGAAGAGTCTGGAAAAGGCTTGATAGTGTGTTGGTTAACCAAGAATGTATGAAAAACTATAATTCTACTATGTTAATCATTTTATTAGAACAGGATCTGACCACTCACCCCTCCTCACCATTGCTAAGAACACATCCCAGTCCACCATCAAATACTTCAGATTCTTAGATTTCTGGACTAACGAAAATAGATTCAAAGAGGTGGTAAAACAATCATGGGATATAGAGGTTCATGGATCCCCTATGTGGAAATTCCATTTAAAACTAAAAAATACATGCAGATGCCTATCCCATTGGTCCAAGACCTGTATTGGTAATATTTTTGACAATGTCAAGGATCTGGAGAAGAAGATGGAAGAACTGGAACACAAAACCATTACAAACAACACTGATATCAACATAACTGAGCTCAACCGTATAAATGCTCTTCTTATCAGGGCCTATAAAACTGAAGAGTTGATCACGCTCAACTATGTCTTATAGAAAGACTAAGCCGGCGCTACAAATATAATCTGGGGTATTACGTCCGGAGTCGATCCCACAGGGAATTTACATATCATTTAAGTCTTTAAAATACTAAATTGTTACTTAATCAATTTTCTCAAGACTTTTGAATATCAAGTGGTGATGTTTACTAAATCTAATAACAAAATAATAAACTAGCAATTAACTAACAATATAGTGTAAACAATGATAATAAAGGTCTAAGGTTATGGTTTCCCCCGTTGGTGAATTCTTTCTCGGATATTTCTTATAGTTTAATTAATCGTCTCTATCAATCATGAACACTCTATCTACCATAAATCTCTCTCAAGTAATTATGATAATTTACTAGACGCACTCTCTCAAGTTACGCTAGCTAGATTGCATTACAGTTCACTTTAGATTGCACCCCGAGGTATCGTTATCTCTAATCCAACCTCTAAACCCTCGGTTATGACTTTCGTCTATACTCCGAGAGTGATGTTGTTCAAACAACTACCTAAATATGCACTCTCTCTCAAGTAGATACATAATAATTAGGAACAGCTAATTGATGGCCATTCAATTAACTACAACAAGAACGTAGTTGAACAAATAGAGAATAATCAACCAATATATTAATATTGCAATAAATTCATCCCCAACGGGTTCTTCCAAAATGCTAGATTAAATAAGTTAGCTAGACATGTTCATAAGAATCAAAACTAAAATAAACTGCATAATTGAAATATAAAGTAATGAATACAAGATGTAGAAATCAATGTTTTGGAACTTCAATGGTTTTCTCTCCTTGAATCCTTCGAATGCCTTCTGAATCTACCTTAAGTTGTGTTTTAGGAGTCTATTTATATGTTTAGGGCGAACCCTAAACGTGTGGGAGACTTCTATTTCAACCTGGAAACACTTAAACTCGTCAAAACTCGAAATTGGCTGAACCTGGGACCCCGGGCGTTTGGACCCTGGCGCCTGGCTAACACCAGGGTAAGGCTGGCGTTTCAACCCTAACGCCTGGCTAATGCCAGGATAGGGATGGCGTTTCAACCCTAACTCCTGGCTAACGCCAGGTAGGGTCAGGCTTTTGGGCTCTAGCGCCCGGCTATCGCCCGGGTGTTTCCTCTTCGACCCTTAAGCGTATTTTTGACGTATTTGCATCCCTTTAGCTCCGTTTCCATCTCCAATTCACCTACAGATGAAATAAACTCTATTAAGAACATAAAAAGTGTATTTTTATCATTAACGCACCTCAAATATAAGGTATATTACATGTTAAACTATGCATTCTACCCTCGCATCAAGATTCTATATGGAAGCAAAAATCTGGGATCAAATGGTATGTGGAGGGGGAAGTGAACTCTAAATTCTTTCACTCCATTGTCAAGGGTAGAAGAAAGAGGTTATCTCTTAAAAAGATCAGGCTAAGTGATGGCACCTGGATTGAAGGAGATGAGCATATTGCAAATGAAGTTATATCCTTCCTTCATAAACAATTCACTAGAGAACATACGGATTCCAATTTTTCTATACTTAATTGTATTCCTAAAGTAATCAATGACATGGAAAATGCAGGTCTTACAGTCATTCCTACTATGGAGGAATTGAAAGCTCTTGTATTCTCCATGAGTCCATCTAGTCCCCCTGGACCAGATGGTTTTCGGGAAAATTTTATCATTCTTGTTGGGATATTATTAAGGATGATCTTCTACTAATGATCAATGAATTCTTTGCAGGTAACCAAATTTCAAAAGCCAGGACCCACACCTGTCTAACATCATCCCTAAAGTGGATAACCCTAAAGATTTCAATGAACTAAGGCCTATTAGCCTTGGCAATTTTTCCTGCAAAATCATAACGAGTCTAGTGAACCAAAGATTAAGTCCCTTTATGAACAAGCTTATTTCTCCTTATCAAACAGGTTTTATCAAAGGGAGATTTATCACTGCAAATATCATGATGACTCAGGAAATGGTCCATAATATCACAAAACCTTCCACCTATGGAAATGTGGTGTTAAAGGTGGACATGGCTAAAGTATATGATAGAGTCTCATGGAATACCTTTGCAATATTATGAGGCATTTTGGATTTAACGAGACTTGGATTGATATGATTTGGAGACTTATGTCGAATATTTGGTACTCAGTAAATATCAACGGGAGTAGACATGGGTTTTTCAATTCTTCTAGGGGGCTAAGACAAGGGGATCCTTTATCCCCCTCTTTTTTTCTTATTGGAGCTGAATTTTTTTTCAAGATTAATGGATTCATTAAATAACCATGCTTTTGTCCCTTTCTCGATAGACAGTCATGATCCTATTATATCTCATTTATGATATGCTGACGACACAATTTTGTTTTCTTCAGCTGAACCTGAATCCTTGAATATCATGATGGAAAAGATGGAGACTTATGAGAATATCTCAGGACAATTAGTAAATAAAGCCAAATCTGGTTTTTATGTCAACTTCCAAGATTATGATATAAGAATCAAGCAGATTATTAGATACAATCACTACCAATTTCCAATGCAATACCTTGGATGTCCTATCTTCATAGGAAGAAAAAAAGTTGTTTATTTTAAGAGCATGGTGGCTAACATAGCAAAAAGGTTCCCAAGGATGGCAAAGTAAATTTCTAACCTATGGTGGAAAATTTGTTCTTATTAAATCTGTTTTGCAGGCTATCCCACTTCATACTCTGTCAACGGTTCATCCTCCCAAGGCGGTTTTCTACCGGATTGAAAATATCATTTCTAACTTCATTTGGGGTATGGATGGTAACAAAAACAAGAAGCACTGGATTGCTTGGAAAGACATATGTTTTTCAACCGAGGAAGGGGGTGCTGGCTTCATATCTCTTAAAGACACATGTGATGCCTTCTCTGCTAAGATATGGTGGAAATTCAGAACCCAAAAATCTCTTCTCAAAGACTTTCTCGAAGTTAAGTATTGTAAAAGGTTCCATTATGTTGCAAGAAGAAAAGCTCAATGCCAATCTCATACCTGGAGAAGAATGATGGACATCAAACAAAATGTGGAACCTTATATTTCATGGAGTCTTGGAAGAGGAGAGATCTCTTTCTGGTGGGATTATTGGAAAGAACTTGGGCCTCTAGATCACTTGGAGATTAATAGCAAGACTCCTAAAAGAACTATGGTAAGGGATTTCTATCATCAGGATACTTGGAATCATCGTAAATTGATGAGAATCCTCCCTTTGCACGTGGTCAATTATATCTAAGACATCACCTTCAATACGGATAAAGAAGACAGACCCATATGGACACCGGATCCTTCAGGGGATTTTTCTTGCAAATCTGCATGGCACACCCTGAGAACAAAGAAAGGAACTACTCTTACAGGTATAACTATTTGGCATAAAAAGCTTCATTTTTTCCTTTTTTATGATAAGGGTACTAATGGATAAAGTAGAAACTGATGTTGCTATTAAAGGATTTGGGGTGAATATTTCTTCTTTATGTAACTTCTTCCCCAATGAATATTATGAGGAATCCACTAACCATTTGCTCAGTGATAGTCATATTGCTAATCTAGTCTGGTCCTTCTTCTGTAACTCCTGTGGTATCAGATTGGTCCAAGGCCAAGTAAGACATAGAATTATGAGGTGGTGGTTGACTAAGCCCAAAAATGAAGTCCATAAGACAGTTCTTCAATGCCTATCCTCAATTATTTTATGGCATATTTGGAAGAACAGATGCTCCGCTAGGTTTGACGAAAAGCACATGTCTCATCATCTCATCATCCAACAAGTGATCAGAATGATAAATATGCTTATCCATACGAGTTTCCCAGATCTACAGCTCCATAACCTGTGGCATGACACCTACATCAGAATTGAGAAGGTCTCCCCTGCTATTCATTGTCAGGTTGTTTACTGGCAAAAACCTCTAACGGGCTGGGTTAAACTTAATGTTGATGCTTGTAGCAAAGGTAACCCAGGCCCGGCAAGGGGTGGTGGTATTATCAGGGATCACCAAGGCTCTTTAATTGGTGCTTTTGCAGAATTCTATGGTGTTTGTAGCTGTAATATTGTGGAAGCTAAAGCCATGATTCGAGGCATTAAAATGTGTATTACAAAGGGCTTTACAAATGTTATAGTTGAATCTGACTCGATGATTTTCCTTAACCTGATCAAAAGGATCAGGAAACCTCCCTGGAGATTCAAAGATACCATTGAGAAAATTCAAAACATGACAAGGATGCTAATTTTCTCTTTTGTCACACCTTGAGAGAAGGAAATAACTCTGCTGACAAGCTTGCTAACCTGGGTGAAGAATCAAAAACGGATTCTATCTTCAATGAGGATGTATCATTACCTTTGAATGTTAGAGCCTCAATAAAGTTAGAAGTTGATGGGGTCCCTAACTTCAGATTTAGACACAAGAAAAACAAGTTCATTATCAATGACAACACCTAACGTCAAGCTCCTTTCTCTCACCTTTTTGTACATAGCATCCTTGAGTGTTGCTACAAATTACCCTAGGATGCACAACTTTCTTCTCATGCAAGAAAAAAAAAGGCCCCGTAACTAGTCGATCAGCTCATTTTAATTTGAGGGTAACTTGAGATAAATTCTAGTCTACTGACAAAGAAATTCCTATCTTAGAGGATGTTTCAAAGGAAAATGGTGTGGATTATTGCAAAAGCAGATCCAAAATTTAAACTTTCTGGGTTCGGATTCACAATTCTACCACATTTCATCTAATTTAATGGATTCAAAATTTATTATTTATAAATATATTAAGCCGGAAACTAACAAGTAAATACCAACATTTCAACCAAAAAGTCATAGGCCAGATATTTTTATGGGCCAGCATTTATTATACCCCAATTACCAACAAAATATATGTAAGAAAAAATGAAATAGACAATATTGATCAAGAATAGAAATAACTTATCAAATAAATACTATGTCGTGGCAAGCCACTTCCTGGAAAGCGATTTGGTCTGACTGGGTGCAAATCATTAAGAACGGTCGCTCCTCAAAGTTCTACAGTACTTCCAAACACGTGCACTCGTGGCTGGAAGTTTGGAGTTTGCAAAAAAGAATTGCCCAGGAAAAATAGGAAGAAGAATAGTCTTTTGAGAGGATGAGAGAATAATATTTTTTTGGTTGGTATTTTAGCTCACAAATGATGATGTTTATATAGGCAAATCATTTACGTTTTATTCCATCAGAAAATCGTAAGAAGCCAAATGTGAGTTAATGTTATGTAACATTTATTTTGGTTTAATGACAAAATTGTCATAAAGACAGTAACTTCAAACCTTCTGAAAAGTTGTATCTTTTCATAAACGAAGTCACAAAAGTTAAGAAACTGTCATATGAATGAATGTGAACCATTTATGAAGTAGTAACTTCATTCTCCCACTCTGCACATACATAAAATCTAGAAATGTTACAACAAATTAATGATGGATAGGTATGACAATTAACCACTGATTAATTGTAGATTAGAAGTGTTCTCTGTTCTTTGTTCTTTGCATTATCAAATTGGAGTAACGCCTAAAGAGGAATAATACCAATAATCCCCCACTAATGCAAAGATAAAGAGTAAGAATAATTCCTGGGCAAAAGGAAGAAACA
This sequence comes from Nicotiana knightiana, assembly GCA_005239525.1. Taxonomy (NCBI): domain Eukaryota; kingdom Viridiplantae; phylum Streptophyta; class Magnoliopsida; order Solanales; family Solanaceae; genus Nicotiana; species Nicotiana knightiana. The sequence continues at coordinate 122,504 of ML368560.1, read as the reverse complement.
TGTACTTAAGTGTCAATATCTTTTGATTTGAATTGACACGTAGTGAAATGAGGCAACGACTAATATCCACAAAGTGAAGTACTCTTGAACTGAAAGGACATGAGTTGAGACCCTCAATACACATATTATATCCTTAATTTTATGCAAACTCCGCGATACTAATAAAGTGCTTTTATGGTCATGCACACACCTTGGGTCTCATGAGCGCTCTAAAAAGACATCCCAAGTCTTTCATAAAAGGCGACTGCACCTTTACACTCACGTAGGTGATTCCATCAAGTCTATCAACATATAGACCACCTTAAGGCTATGGAATCAGTAAGAACAAAATAGGCTCAACCTTATAAAGCACTACCACACGTCATAGGTATAGGAAATGTAGCGCATATTGAAGTCTCATGTGGCTTCGTTTGACCACGAACAAATATCCACAATACTTCCTCAATCCATGTGCTTTAGCCCCATCCCCCTCGACGTTTCAAGGATAACTTTCCTTGCCAAACCCTTGGTTAAACGATCCACCAAATTTCTTTCGGACCTTACATATTCCAAGGAAATAACACTATGTTTTAATAATTATTTCATCGCACCATGTCTAAGGCGAATATGTCTTCTTTTCCCATTGTACACACTATTCTTGGCAATTCCAATTGCCACTTGTGAGTCACAATATAAATACACTGTTGAAGTTTGTCTTTCCCATAAAGGCACGTCTGCCAATAAGTTTCTCAACCATTCAGCTTCTTGCCCTGCTAACTCAAGAGCAATAAATTCAGATTCCACGGTCGAACGTGCTAAACAAGTCTGTTTTGAAGACTTCTATAAAATAGCACATGCATCCAAAGTAAACACATAGCCACTAGTGGAACTAAATTCATCATTGTCAGTAACCCAATTTGCATCACAAAATCCTTCTAAAACAACAGAAAAATTATTAAAATGCAAACACCAATCCATAGTACCTCTCAAATACCTTAGCAAGCGATGAAGAGCATTCCAGTATGTTCACCAGTGGAGTTGTGAGTATATCTACTTAATTTATTAACATCATAAGCAATATCAGGCCGTGTATAATTCATGAGAACATTACACTACCAATTATCTTAGCATATTCGGTTTGAGAAACACTAGATTCTTTATTCTTTCTCAAGTGTATGCTAGGAGCATAAGGAGTTCTCACATGAGCCACATCAAAAAAATCAAACATTTTCAACATTTTCTCAATATAATGAGACTGAGACAATGAAAAACCATTAGCAGTTCTTTTGATTTTAATCCCTAAAATTACATTTGCTTCTCCTAGATCTTTCATTTCAAATTTAGAAGACAACAAATTCGTAGTCTCATTTACAATATCCAAATTAGGGCCAAATATTAACATGTCATCCACATATAGACATATAATCACACAATATGATCCTACCATCTTGGAATAAACACAAGTATTAGATGCATTAACAACAAACCCATTATTTACTAGTATGTTATTAAACTTTTCATACCATTGATTAGGTGCCTGTTTAAGACCATATAGAGACTTTCTCAATTTGCATACTTTATTCCCCTATCCTTGGATCACAAAACCCTCAGGTTGAGTCATATAAATCTCTTCCTCTAAATCACCATTTAGAAAAACCGTTTTAACATCCATTTGCTGTATCCCTAAATTATGGATAGCGGATAAGGCAATAAGAGTTCTAATAACTGCTATTATAGTTATGAGAGAATAAGTATCAAAGTAGTCAATGCCTTTCTTTTGGTTAAAACCCCTAATAACAATTCTAGCCTTATATTTCTCAATTGTACCATCAGGTCTTAATTTCTTCTTAAATATTCACTTGCTACTTATGGGTTTACAACCTATAGGCAAATCAGACAAGTCCCAAGTGTGATTAGAAACTGTAGAGTCTAATTCACTTTTAAAGGCCTCTTTCCAAAAATTAGCATTTATTGACCTCATTGCTTCATCATAAGTCTTAGGGTCTTCTTCTATTAAATAGGTAGACGCTACTTAATAATTCAAAATATCAAGCTCAATATTTTCAGTCAAGAAAGTAGTGATAAAGTCAAGACCAAAGCTAGCTTCAATTCTACCTTTCTTACTCCGTCTAAGTTCATTTTCATGATCATTAGCAGTAATACAAGAAGAAGGCACAATATGAGAATTAACAGGTATAGATGTAGAGGCATTATTAGGCACATCAGTGAAAATATTAGATTTCAATGGAAAAACATGCTCAAAAAATTATGCATCTCTAGATTCGCAAATAGAATGATCATTCAAAAATAGAAATCTATATGCAACACAGTTTTTAGCATAACCAATAAAAGCGGCATCAAAAGTCTTAGGTCCTACAATTACTTGTTTAAATTCATGTAACCAACCTTAGTCAAACACCCCCACACTTTTAGAAATTTCAAGTTAGGGGCAAATCTGTTCCATAACTCATAAGGAGTTTTATCTAACTTCTTACGAGGAACTCTATTAAGAATATAGCATGCAGATAAGACAGTTTCCCCCCACATCTTGTCAGATAAACCTGAACTCAAAAGCATAGAATTCATCATTTCTTTAAGGGTTCGATTTTTCGTTCAGCTACACCATTTTCTTGGGGAGTATAGGGAGCACTAACCTTATGTATAATACCATTTTTCTCACAAAAATCTTCTAGAATATTAGTACTATATTCACCATTCCTATCAGACCTAAGTCTCTTGATTTTCTCTGTCTAATTGGTTTTCTACTTCTGCTTTGTATTTTATAAACATGTTTTCATCCTCATCCTTAGACTTAAGAAGATATACCTTAGTGTATCTCGAAAAGTCATCTACAAAAGTGATGTAGTATTTATTCCCACCCTTACTAACAATGTTATTAAAATCAGCTTAGTATGAATACACTACTTCAAGCAACTCTGTCTTTCTACTAGTTACATTTTTAAAAGGCTTTTTGGTATATTTTTCTTATATACAAATAGGACACTAAGAAAAATTATCAACATTAATCGCAGGAATTAATTCCATTTTTCTAAGTCTTTTTATAGAAGCAACATTAATATGACCTAGCCTACCAGGCCACAAATCAATAGACTCAGCAATATAAGCAGAATTAGAAGTACTTGCATTACTAGTAATCTCTTGAATAATGTTCAGTACAAATAAACCTCCATTGAGGTAACACTTCCCAACAAAGTCTCCTCCGCAAGAAATAACAAATTAGATTCAAAAATAAGTTTAAGACCTGTTTTGTTGAGAAGTGCACCATAAACTATGTTTCTACGAATGGAGGGAACGTACAGAACATTGTTCAAGGCTAAAGTTTTCCCTGAATTTAACTTAAGAAGAACTTTTCCTTTACCCATAACTCTTGCGGTAGTGGAGTTACCCATGTAAACACACTCGCCATCAGTAGACTCCTCAAAGTCATGGAACAATCCCTTGTTGGCGTAGAGGTGCCTTGAAGCGCCTGTGTCCAGTATCCAATCAGTTTTGTTAGCCACCGTATTTTGCCTCAACGACCACAATGGCAATCACATCACCACTTTTAGTAAGGTTAGCTTGGGCTGGAGTTTTCCCTCCCTGCTTCGAGCTTTGTCCTTGTCTTTGGTTGCACTGGAAAGCCTTGTGACCAATTTTTCCACAGATATAGCAAGGTCCTTTCGACTTTTGGATTTGGCCCTACAGTTTATTGAAGTAATTCTGCTTCTTTACATATCCTTTCTTCTGGCCTTTCTTCTATTTACCTTTAAATCTGTCTTTCACAAAAGTACTAGCAGATTCCACAAGGTTAGCTTTAGAAGAATTAAGAGAGAGAAATTTCATTTTATCCTTCAGTCGTTCTGCCTCCTCATCTTTGAGACGATTTGCTTCCTCAATCCTCATGTGACTGATCAATTCTTGAAGAGTTAAGTTTTTCTTCTTGTGTTTCAGTTTATTCCTGGAATCACTCCAGGAAGGTGGAAATTTTTCAAGAAGAACATTATCTTGAAGAATCTCACACATCTCCATGCCTTCGTTCAGAACAGCAGCAGTCAAATTCTCATACTCGTGAACCTACTCCATGATTCGCTTATCATCAACCATCTGAAACTTGATTCACTTTCCAACTACATACCTTTTTTCCCGCATCATCCGCACCATATTTCTTCTCCAAACTGTCCCATATGGCTTTAGCAGATTTATAATCTATAAACAAATCAAAGAGAGTATTAGTCATATGGTTAAGCAGATGCACTCGAATAGTTTTATTATCCTTTTCAAATTTCTTTTTAGCAGCATCATCAGCAACAACAATAGCAGTTATATTAGAACTATCAGTAACATTAGTAGTATTGGAAACAACATCAACAGGAAGTTCGTTAAACAAAACGTAATCCACTTCTAGTTGTTCAAAGAAAATTAGAAGTTTCTGGGACCAACACTTATAATTGTTGCCATCTAAAGGCTCAAGTTTTGACAGATCAGGAAGTGTCTTGTTCAAAGTGATAGCCATTAGTCAATATTATATCTGAAATCGCTTTCAAATTGTAAGAAAAAATAGTAGATAATGTTGACCAGGAATAGAAATAACTTATCGAATAAATATTGTGTCGTGGCAAGCCACTGCCTGGAAAGCGATTTAGGTCCGACTGGGTACAAATCGTTAAGACCGGTCGCTTCCCAAGGTTCCACAGTACTTCCAAACATGTGCACTCGTGGCTGGAAGTTTAGAGTTTGCAAAAAAGAATTGCCCAGGAAAAATAGGAAGAAGAATAGTCTTTTGAGAGGATGAGAGAATAATATTTTTTTGGTTGGTATTTTAGCTCACAAATGATGATGTTTATATAGGCAAGTCATTTACGTTTTCTTCCATCAGAAAATCGTAAGAGGCCAAACGTGAGTTAATGTTATGTAACATTTATTTTGGTTTGATGACAAAATTGTCGTAAAGACAGTAACTTCAAACCTTCTGAAAAGTTATATTTTTTCACAAACGAAGTCACAAAAGTTAAGAAACTGCCATATGATTGAATGTGAACCATTTATGAAGTAGTAATTTCATCCTCTCACTCTGCATATACATAAAATCTAAAAATATTATAATAAATTAATGGTGAAGAGATATGACAATTAACCACGAATTAATTGGAGATTAGAAGTGTTCTTTGTTCTTTGCTTTATCAAATTAGAGTAACAAGAGGAATAATACCAACAATATCCACAAACAATCCTCTTAACCGTTATATTTGCCGTTAAAGGAAATTAACTAACACTTCACTCTGTACATAGCTCAAGACCAAAGAATTCAAAGTACCAAAGCTGATGCTTCTTCTTGTAGCAAATTCAAGCCAAGCATGGAACTTAACACATCCAACACTTACTTTCTCCCAGAAATGCAAAACGCAAGTGGACATTGATCAAATTCATGCCCGATTGATAACCACTGGACTGGTAAAAAATCCATTCTTGACGACAAAGCTTATCTTGAAATTCTCTTCCTCACCTCACAACCCCATCGTTGAATTTGCTCGTTTTCTCTTCTTTTCTGATAATTTCTTTTGTTCAACGAGAAACCAAGTAGACCCATTTCTTTGGAATGTGATAATGAAGTCTTTTTCACATGGAAATGACCCATATAAGGCTTTTGAAGTGTTTTGTTTGATGCTTGAAAATGGGGTTTTTGTGGATGAGTACTCGTTATCTATAGTGTTGAAAGCTTGTTCTAGAATGGGTTTTGTTAAGCGTGGAATGCAGGTTCATGGACTATTGAGGAAATTAGGATTTGGGTCTGATGTGTTTTTGCAGAATTGTTTGATTTCTATCTATGTAAGGGGTGGGTGTGTTGAGTATGGTCACCGGGTTTTTGATAGAATGTTTATCAGAGACTCTGTTTCGTATAATACAATGATTGATGGTTATGTGAAATGTGGAATGCTTGATGTTGCTTGTCGTTTGTTTGATTTTATGCCAGTGGAGATGAGGAATTTGGTCTCTTGGAATGCTATGCTCACTGGGTATGTCAAACTGGACAAAGGGTTTGACGTTGCTTGGGAGCTGTTTGATAAAATGCCCCAAAGGGATTTGGTTTCTTGGAATTTGATGCTTTGTTGTTGTGTGAAAAGTGGAAATGTTGAAAAGGCTACTTATTTGTTTGGCGTCATGCCGAAGAAGGATGTTGTCAGCTGGGCTATAATGGTAGATGGGTATGCAAAAATTGGTAATATTGATGTTGCAAGACGTTTTTTTGATGACATGCCTGAAAGGGATGTGATTTCTTGCAATGCTATTATGGCTGGTTATGTCAAGAACGGCTACTGCCTTGAAGTGTTGAAAGTGTTTCATGATATGTTAAGAGAGAGTAGTTTGGCTCCTGATAGTACCACTGTGTTGATTGCACTTTCTGCAGTTGCAGAGCTAGGGTACATCGATGAAGGGATTGCACTGCATTGTTATATAGAGGAGAATGGGTTTCTTGTGGCTGGAAGGCTTGGTGTTGCTTTGATAGACATGTATGCAAAATGTGGCAGTGTAGATAGTGCAATGGGCGTGTTCAATGGCATCCAAGAAAAAACTGTTGATCACTGGAATGCTATGATTGGTGGATTGGCCATTCATGGCTTGGGGGACCTGGCTTTCCAACTGTTCATGGAGATGGAGAGACTTTCTTTAGAGATAGATGATATCACATTTATTGCAGTTTTGAATGCTTGTGGCCATTCTGGACTGGTAAAGGAAGGCATGATCTGTTTTGAAATCATGAGAAGGGCACATCATATGGAACCTAAGCTGCAGCATTATGGATGCATGGTTGACATCCTTAGCCGAGCAGGGCATGTGGAAGAGGCCGTAAAATTTGTCGATGAAATGCCAATCTATCCTAATGATGTAGTTTGGCGAACGTTGCTAAGTTCATGTCGGAATCAAGAAGACATCCACATTGGAGACGAAATGGATAAGCATTTAGTTGGACTAAATTCTCATAATTCAAGTTCCTACGTGCTGTTGTCTAACATATATGCTCAATTTGGTAAGTGGGACTATGTGAGAAGGGTTCGGACAATAATGAAAGAAAGGGACCTGAAGAAAATTGTTGGCAGCAGTAGGATTGAGCTCCAAGGAATTATCCACGAGTTCTCTGTTGGAGACAAATCGCATGATCAGGTTGAAGAGATCTATTCCACATTACAGATGGTCTGCGTGTAGCTCTGAGGTTTCTCCTTTGTGTTGAATTAAGTACCTCCATTCAGGAAGCGAAATTTAACTTGTCATTTCTATCTTCTTGGTCCAGACAGGGAAATTATTTTAAGCCTTTTCTCTGTGATTAGGAAAGAAACAATCCTGTAACTTGTAAATTTAAGTCAATGTATTTAATATGAGAAGTTCTAAACTGCAGTTAAACACTTTTTTGCCTCCTTTACAATTCCTGAAATCCCACATCTTGAGTCCCCCATCTCATACTCAACTATTTCAAAGTCCAAGGATGTGTGGATGTTAAATTCCACCAGTTAATGGAATAGGCATTGACAGCATTAAAAATAACATTAAAACATAATGAACAAAATGTAAATGCAAGAATTGACAAGTAAAAAGTAAAGGAAAGCAATTAAAGTTCTTATTTGTTTGGTGCATCACAGAGCTGGATTATTACAGTTTGTGTCTCAGCCAGTGCAAGATAAAAGCTTAGAAATGGGCTAGGCTTTTGTGTCATCTTGCAATGGAGCGTTGCACGGACTACACTTCGGATTCCTTGGGCTGGACCCGGTGATGGGCCGGTAAGGCTTGGTCCAGGTTATGTGTTTTGGAAAAATGACACTGTATAGCCACTCTCAAAATAATAGTCGAAAAAGTGTATAATTTTTGTATATTTTATATATATACATTCTGTATATATAGCAATACACAATCCCAACACATAAAAAAAAAAAAAATCCTTTTAAGTTCTTTTAAAATGAATCTGTTATACCTAGTAAATGGTTATTCTCTTAATTTCTTAATAACTTCGATGGATTAACCTGTAAATTCCTAGGCATTGAAGGGGCTATTGTTGTAAAGTCCATTTGATAGAAGGACGTTTTAAATAGTCATGACCAGGGTGTGGTTAAAGAAGATAGTTGTTAGGAGTATAGATTAAGAGAAAGAGATGAACAATATATATATATATACACACACATTATGTATGTTAAATACAAAATTTAATATACTTTTTCGACTACCGGATATAAATAGTTTCTGGCGCGGGCTAAAAGTGATAATATCCCTTATGTTTTGGCCACCACAGTATGAAAGAGTGAAAATGAAGGATCTAAGGGTGGACAGGTGGGATCGGGTTGCACGCCGCAACAAGGAGTGATAAGGGTGGACAGGTGGGATCGGGTTGCACGCCACAACAGGAGCAATAAGGGTGATATATTTAGGGAGGAGCAATAAGGGAGGACAGGTGGGAGCGGGTTGCACGNGCAACAAGGAGCGATAAGGGAGGACATTTATATTTTTACTGATTTTCAAAGAAAATAAAGATTTGAAAAGCTAAATGTTTATTTTTACTGTTTTGTTTTCTTGAAAAACAAAGATTTGAAACTTTCTATTTTATATTACTATTTTCATATTTTGGCACTACTTTTATTCAAAGATAAAGTTTGAAAACTTGGAAATTGTTCAGGATTGGTTATAGTTGAGGCCTGAAAGAGGCGGTTGGTGTTACTTTATTATTGTTGCAGTATTTGAATTGATGTGTTTATATTTCCTTCCTTTTTTACAATTATTATCTTAGATATATTTTCTTGTTCGTGTAGAATTGTTTTATTATATTATCGTATATATATATTAATATCACCGATTTATTGTTAAAGCCCCGCCTTAGCCTTGTCACTACTTCGCCGAGGTTAGGCTCGGCACTTACTCAGTACATGGGGTCGGTTGTACTGATACTACACTCTGCACTCTTTTGTGCAGATCCAGGTACTAGCCAGCAATAGAGATTTTTAGAGCAGCCATCTATTTATTCGGAGACACTAGGTATACATGCCGGCGTTCGCAGATCCCGAGAGTCTTCTCTTATTTTTATAAAATTGTTTTAGTATATTCAGAACAGTTACACCATTTCTTTCGGCCATTATTTTTAGTATTCTTTAGTAGTTCGTGGATTGTGACACCAGACCCTGGGTAGTCTTAGAGATGTTTGCAAAAATTAGTTCGTGATCCGTTTTATTTAAATGGTTATTATTATTATTTTATTTATTGTTGTTGGGAATTATTCTAATTAAGTTCCTTTGGAAGTTATTTATTTGTGTTTAAGTAATAAATTAAGGAAATAAATTATTCGAGTTCTAACATTGGTTTTCCTAGCACGTGTGGTGTTAGGCGCCATCACTATCCCTGAGGTTGAAAATTTGAGTCGTGACAAGTTGGTATCAGAGCACTAGGTTGCTTAGGTCTCACAATTCACGAACAAACTTGGTAGAGTCTTAAGGATCGGTACGGAGACGTCTATACTTATCTTGCGGAGGCTATTGAGTTAGGAAACAACTCCATTTTATTCTACTCTATCGTGCGAATTTATTCTACCATTGATGATTGAACTTGTCTATTCTTGTCCTCTCACAAATCTCGACAACACGCTAAGCATCTATAACCGGACAAGAGATGAAGCCCCAATGACAGCTACGATTAGGGGAAGAGACAGAAGCAGAGCTCATTCTAAATCTCAAACATCAGCACCTATTCTACAGTCTCAAATAGATCTAGATGTGGAGGTTCTAGCTCAGTCGGTACATGTTGGACTAATACAGATTCTAGAAGGATTTTTAGCTACTCCAGTATTGCAAAACAAGGGAATAGTTGAAAGCAACGGGGTTGATTTTGTTGATTTATATGAGATGTGAAGTTTAACATTGTGAATTATCAGACATTGTGACCGATGACTTCGAGCCAAGTAGGGAAGTCCATTGTCAAGGAGTAGATTGCGGGGTCATGTGTTATATCGGTTTGGGCTTGGGAGATATAAGGCCTGAGCTTGTTGCAAGAGATCAAGCTGGACTTGCGAAGGCTTACTCAGCGTGGAAGTCACGGTTGCGGATATTGGGTGCTCCAGAGGGAGTACAGTGGTTAACAAGCTTCTATACGATATGGTTCGTGTCAAGAATTATCTGTATAAAGCTCTACCTTTGGGATCGTTGTGCATCAATAGGGATAAGAGTTACCCAAAAAAAAAATAACGAATAATATATGAATAAAGGGGGTAGCTCAGCAGTGTTGAGTTATCATAGTAAAAGAAGAAATTGGTCGTTGGTGTTTGTCATAAGCCTACAAAGGGGATGACCAGCCAATGCAGCATAATTTTCTTGACTCAGTTCTCATAAATGCTTTTGAAAGATTTGTTTATCAGACTCTCCATGATACGTGGCGCCTAAGGTTTGAACGGTTGCGTCAGGTCATATGACGTTGCCAGAATATGCCATCAGGTTCGATAAGTCAGCCCGTTACACTCCTACTTCGGTTTATCTAGCCAGAAAGCAAGTCCACAGACTCGTTAAGGGACTCAAATATGAATGTAAAATTTTGGACGACTCATGGCAGGTTGATACTTCCTTTCGGCTAGTGATAGAAATTGTCCTAGACTTGGGAGAGTCATATTTCATCAGAACACTCAGGCTACGTGCCCCATTGCAGTTACAACTCAACTACATGACCAGCTAGGGAAAAAGGAGTCGGAATGTCGAAAGTGGAGGTTAGATTCCTAGAGGTGGAGACCCGAACTGTTGATATATTTTCTATGGTATGGCTGAGGTCGTTACATTAAATGGTGTCAATTACAAGAACAATCTCTAATTATTATAAAGTGATGATTTCCTGAACTTAATTCGGTTATGCGTATCTAATAAAATTCTTCTAATATGCTCCACTCTCGGGTGAGCTTCGTAACTCAAAAATCTACTTATGGGAATACTTGTATTAAGAAATTCTATGGAGGTAGCCATGTCTATCATTACGTGTTGTAATTTTGTCAATGGAAAATATTTAAAAGAAGGAAAAGGAAGGTTTCGAGTGGCACGAAATGCATATTACTTGTGATTCAGAATTGAGGACGAGATCCTCGTGTTGTAATATGATTTGGTATATTTAAATCGGGTTACGAGCGGCGATGAAAGTTATGTAAGGATGAGATCCTTGTGATGAAAATTCTTGTGTTTAAATTCTCCCTTGTGAATTAAATTTTTACTATTGTACTAATAGGGAGTAATGCTTGTTAAGGTTATTCAAAAAAAATTCCTGTATAATAATAATAAATGAATAAATAATAATAAAAGTACTACTAATGATAAGTAAATTAATTAATTAATTAATTAATTGTGCATAATTTACCAAATCCGTGTTATAACTATTGAGCTTTGACCTACGAGGTATGTGCCGCCCGTGTGGCGTTAAATGAGGCACGTTAAGTCGGTTATATAATTATGAGGTCTTCATGAATCTCACCTCGTCATCAGTATTGTAAAGGTTGAAAGGGGATTATTGTTAACGTGAAGCTGTTGATAATTTCGTAATTGGCTATGAACAACTATTAAGAAAATAGACGCGGTGAGTATGGGCAGCCTTGTGTATATTCCAGTTGGTGAGAGTCCGTTAGCTTTAGACATTCAGACGTTGGCTAATCAGTTCGTGAGGTTGATATTTCCCCTAGCACTGTTATAACTTGTACAGTCGCTCGGTCTTCCCTATTTGAGCGTATGCGGGAGCGACAAGATGATGATCCACATTTGGCAGTCTTTAGGGACACAGTTCGGCACGGTGATGCCAAGCAGGTTACAGTTGAAGATGATGGTGTTTTGAAGATGCAGGGTTGGTTATGTTTTCCTAATGTTGATGACCTTTGTGAGTTGATCCTTGAGGAGGCTCACAGTTCTAAGTATTCTATTCACCCAGGGGAAGCTAAAATGTACCAAGATTTGAGACCGCCGAGGAAGGATGAAAAAGGACATTGTGGCGTATGTGGCTCGTTGCTTAAATTGTCAGCAGGTAAAGTATGAACATCAGAGACCTGGTGGTTTGATACAGCAGATAGAGATTATTGGGTGGAAGTGGGAGTTTATCACTATGGACTTCGTTGTTGGGGTCCCACAGGCTCAGAGGAAATTTGACGCAGTTTGGGTTATTATGGATAGGCTGACTAAATCAGCGCATTTCATTCCGGTGGCAAGTACTTATACTTACGGAGCAGTTGCCTGAGTTGTATATTCGGGAGATTGTTCGCCTTCATGGGGTGCCCGTGTCTATCATTTCTAATCGGGGTACGCAGTTTACTTCGCACTTTTGGAGGGCAGTTCAGAGTGAGTTGGATACCCGAGTATAGTTGAGTACAACATTTCACGCTCAGACTGACGGGCAGTCCGAGCGTACCATTCAGATATTGGAGGATATGCTTCGCACTTGTGTTATTGACTTTGGAGGTTCGTGGGATCAGTTCTTGCCGTTAGCGGAGTTTGCTTATAATAATAGTTATCAGTCGAGCATTCACAGGGCTCCTTATGAGGCATTATATGGTAGACGGTGTAGATTTTTAGTTGGATGGTTTGAACCGGGAGAGGCTCGGTTATTGATTACAGACTTAGTTCAGGAGGCCTTAGATAAGGTCAATATTTTTTCGGAAAGATTTCGTGCAACTCAGTATAGGCAAAAGAGTTATGCCGATCGTAAGGTTCGTGATGTAGCATTCATGGTTGGAGAGAGAGTATTGCTTCGTGTGTCGCCCATGAAGGGTGTTATGAGGTTTGGGAAGAAGGGCAAGTTGAGCCCTAGGTATATCGGGCCGTTTGAGATTCTTGATAAGGTGGGGGAGGTAGCTTACAGTCTTGCATTGCCTCTAGGGTTATCCTCAGTTCATCCGGTATTCCATGTGTCTATGCTCCGGAAATATCATGGTGACCCGTCCCACGTGTTAGATTTCAGCTCTGTCCAGTTGGACAAAGACTTGACTTATGAGGAGGAGCCGGTAGCTATTTTGGACCGGCAGGTTCGCCAATTGAGATCTAAGAGTTTTCCTTCAGTTTGAGTGCAGTGGAGAGGCCAGCCCGTTGAGGCGGCTATTTGGGAGTCTGAGTCAGGCATGCAGAGTAGATACCCACACTTGTTCGCTACTTCAGATAATTTTCTATGTCCGTTCGAAGATGAACATATGTTTTAGAGATGGAGATTGTGATGAACCAAGGGGTCATTTTATAAAATTAGACTCCGTTTCATGCTAAATAACCATAAGAAGACAAAAATTAAATACCTCTATTTGCATGCGCAGTCCGGGCGTGAAACCAGAAAGCTTTTATGTGAAAATATGAGAAATAGTGATTTTTAGAAATTAAATTTGATAAAAGTTGAATTTGGTCAAAATTTTGAGTAAACGGACCCGAATGTGTGTTCCGACGATCCCGGGAGGTCCGCAGTAAAATACAAGACTCGGGCATATGCCCGGAAATGAATTCTGAGGTCCCAATCCTTAGAAATACATTTTTGAAAGAAATTGTGTTTGCTGAGATGTTTGTGAATTAAAGAAAAAAATAATGCTAAAAATTATTGGTATCGGGTCCGTATTTTGGTTCCGGGGCCCGCTACAACTTGGTTATGATATTTAAAGGTTAAATCTGAAATTTGGTGAAAAACGGAGTTCGTTTGACGTGATTCGGACATCCGGTTGAGAAATTATAAACTTTAAGAATTCTTGTTGAAAATGATGAGTTTTGGGGTTCAATTCATAGATTTACATGTTATTTTCATGATTTCATCGCACGAGCAAGTCCGTATGATGTTTTTAGACTTGCGTGCATATTTTATTTAGAGCCCTGAGGGCTCGGGTGAGTTTCGGATAGGACACGGAATGTTTTTAGAATTAAAACCTCTGTTGGTTATTGCTGTATCTGGTGTGTAACTTTTTGGTCATTGCGTTCGCACCCCAATTAATGCGAACGCATAGTGTAAACACAGTGGGGGTCCCGTTTTGTACTGTGCAAACGCGGCCTCAAGGGTGCGATCGCGAAGGCTACTGTTGGCGAAGCTGTGCGAACGCGGTTCATTAAATCAGGTCTAGGGGAGGGGAGGTCAACACCCTGTGCGATCGCACCCCTCCCTATGTGAACGCACTGCACAGTCAACCCCCCCCCCTCCCCCTCCGTACCCTGTGCGATCGCATCCCATTTAATGCGATCGCATAGCTCTCCTGTCCAGCTAATATAAATACTTTTAAAAACCGGGCAGAACCCTTTCTTCTCAAATTTTTCGAGGTTCCAGCCCTAAAAATGAGTTTTCTTCAATAATATTCGTCCCCAATTCATAGGTAATCAATTCCAAACCTTGTTCTTTCAATTCCTTACTGTTTTGCATCACTTTTAAAGCAAAAACAAAGAATTTTAATTGTAAAAATCTAGGATTTGGGTAGAATTAGGGAGTTTTGTAAAAATCAAATTTTTATATCAAATTAAGGTCGGATTTCAAAACTAATAGCATATTTGGGTTCGTGGATGAATGGGCAAACGTAATTTAGTTCGAACCCCGAGTTTAGACCAAGCGGGTCCAGGGTCGGGTTTTGACTTTTTTTTTAGAAAACTTAGGAAAAATTATATTCTTCAATAAAGTTAGTTCCTTTAGAATTATTTAATGATATTAAGTTAATTGTGATTAGATTCGAGCAATTTAGAGGTGAATTCAAAAGGAAAAGCGATAATTGAGCAGTGAGTGGCCTGCGGAATTGAGGTAAGTGTTTGGTCTAACTTTGGCTTGAGGGAATAGGACTCCCCACTCGTTTGCTATGTGAAATGCATGGGCGTGGTGTATAGGTGTGGTGACGAGTATCTATGCACCACCCAAATT
>ML368560.1:83156-106131 GCA_005239525.1 Nicotiana knightiana | reverse complement strand
GTATTATTTTTACGAATTATATATATATATATATATATATATATATATATATATATATATATATATATATATATATATTTATTTATTTATTTATTTATTTATTTACGTTCCTTGGTGGTTTCGTTTTGATAATATTGAGGAAGTTGTGAGAAATGCAGTCTAATTGTTTCGTAATTGTTGTTGTAAGCGTGTTAAAAATGTTTGTTGTTCTCTTGAGTTTATCTTAGTATATAAAGACTGAACTGGATTGACAGCGTTACAATGTTTACTAATATTCTGGTTGGTTTTATTGTTAAATGATATTGGTTAAAGCTTACGAGCTATATGATTTTCTGTTTGAAATTGTGAAAATAACAGTATTGTGAAAGGCTTGGCCTGAATTGTGAATTTTTTTATGAATAAATTGATATGATATGTCTGGTGGGAGCGGGTTGCACGCCGCAACAAGGAGTGATAAGGGTGGACAGGTAGGATCGAGTTGCACGCTGCAACAGGAGCAATAAGGGTGATATATTTAGGGAGGAGCATTAAGGGAGGACAGGTGGGAGCGGGTTGCACGCCGCAACAAGGAGCGATAAGGGAGGACATTAATATTTTTACTGATTTTCAAAGAAAATAAAGATTTGAAAAGCTAAATGTTTATTTTTACAGTTTTGTTTTCTTGAAAGACAAAGATTTGAAACTTTCTATTTTATATTACTATTTTCATATTTTAGCACTACTTTTATTCAAAGATAAAGTTTGAAAATTTGGAAATTGTTCAGGATTGGTTATAGCTGAGGCCTGAAAGAGGCGGTTGGTGTTACTTTATTATTGTTGCGGTATTTGAATTGATGTGTTTAGATTTCCTTCCTGTTTTACAATTATTATCTCAAATATATTTTCTTGTTCGTGTAGAAATTTTTTATTGTGTTATCGTATATATATATATATATATATATATATATATATATATAAAGCCCCGCCTTAGCCTCGTCACTACTTCGCCGAGGTTAGGCTCGGCATTTACTCAGTACATGGGGTCGATTGTACTGATACTACACTCTGCACTCTTTTGTGCAGATCCAGGTACTAGCCAGCAGTAGAGATTTTTATAGCAGCCATCTATTTATTCGGAGACACGAGGTATATCTGCCGACGTTCGCAGATCCCGAGAGTCTTCTCCTATTTTTATAAAACTATTTTAGTATATTCAGAACAGTTACACCATTTCTTTCGGCCATTATTTATAGTATTCTTTAGTAGTTTGTGGATTGTGACACCACACAATGAGGTAGTTTTAGAGTTGTTTGCAAAAATTAGTTCGTGATCCGTTTTATTTAAATGGTTATTATTATTATTATTTTATTTTATTATTGTTGGAAATTATTCTAATTAAGTTCCTTTGGAAGTTATTTATTTGTGCTTAAGTAATAAATTAAGGAAATAAATTATTCGAGTTCTAACATTGACTTGCCTAGAAAATGCGGTGTTAGGCGCCATCACGATCCCGTAGGTTGGAAATTTGGGTCGTGACAAAATAATTGCTATTCATGAAGCAAGTCGAGAATGTGTGGGGTTGAGGTCTATAATATATCTTATTCGAGACAAATGTGGTTTGAAGTGTGACAAACTACCCATGATTTTGTATGAAGACAATGCAGCATGCATAGCCCAATTGAAGGGAGGATTCATAAAAGGAGGGACAAAACATATTTCACCAAAGTTATTTTTCACACATGAACTTCAAAAGAATTGTGATATCAATGTGAAACAGATTCGTTCAAGTAATAATATGGCTGATTTGTTCACAAAATCTCTATCGACGTCAACATTCAAGAAGCTAGTGTACAAGATCGGGATGCGAAGGCTCAAGGATGTGAATTGATGCTCTAATCAGGGGGAGTTAATGCACGTTGCAATTTTTTTTCCTTACAAGGTTTTGTCCCACTGGATTTTCCTTGCAAGGTTTTTAACGAGACAACCAAAAGTCGCATTTCTAATCATATGTACTCTTTTTACTTTACTAGAATTTTTTTTCCATTGGGCTTTATTTTAGCTAAGGATTTAACGAGGCACATTATTTGTTGAATAGACATTCAAGGGGGAGTGTTATAAATAAATTTTATTTAAGGTGAATATATGTGGTTAAGTCACTCTTTCCTTATGAATAAAGGGTCTTATTCCATTGTAAATCATCCCAAAATTCAATAAGAATTTTCTCTCCCTCTTTTTTTTCTGTAATATTGTTCTTCTTCTTTTATTGTTTCATTTCAGATATGATATTATTTGTGAAATGCCGAGTTGGAACCTACCAAGGTTTTGCATTTCACGTCCTCATCAAGATTTGGCCATATCAACAGCACAAGTTGCTTTTCAGTTAAGTGGGTTTTTCAAGATGACATCGGGGTGGAACATGTGTAAGTGGAGGTGGTAATATGGCTAAAAGAAAATAGTTAATTAGTCATATTATCCATCAAAAAATGAGTTGGATAATAATTTTTTTAAAAATGGGTCAAATATGGATAAGAACCACATTATTCATTTAGAAAATGAATAATCAATGGGTAACTAATGAGTCTAATTTTTACATTTGTAAAGCCTCAAATTTGGGGTTCATCAAGTTAGGAAGGCTAAGAATTCTCCCAAAAGTGATATATGCAAGACGTCATGAATAATATGATTACCTATATTATCCGGTGAACCCATTTTTTATCCGTATTAAATATGGGTCGGGTCAGATAATTTATCCGTTTTTCAACCCGACCCCCCGTTGGCCACTCCTATGTGTAACCAATGGCCTCCCCACTCCATGCTTTCAATTACAGTAGGAAACTAGAGTTAGCCTACTACGGAAAGTCATACTATTCTTATTAACTCAAAATTGCCTTAGGCCCTTAGCCACCTTAGGTTCCTCCTCCCAAGAATTATTTTAGTACATGGCGATAAAATCATACTGCAATTTCAGCAATAAAAATAATAATAGTATCAATTAAGTAAAGGAGCTAGGTGTTGTAGAAGAATAGGGACCCCCCTACAGGTACAGTGTAATTAGAAGTGGAGGCAGGAGAAGGATGACAACTTTGCCAAGGACAAAATATATTCACAGGCAACACAGAGTAGAAAGTGCCGAAGCCATAAAGTAGCTTTCTCTGGTCACGAGAACCTAGTTGTCTTCAAAAACTGAACGAGTTTAAGTTCTATAACAACACAAAAAGATTTTTACACTATTAAAACGAGTTCGGAATCAAAATAATATTCTTTTGGACAAAAAAAATACTAATAAGTGTAAAAAAAAAAGTTACCATACTATATATAGCGCAATAATTATTCGCGCTATACAAGAGTGTTTTAGCCGTTAAAGTATAACACGGTTTAAAATCATGTTATATATGTATAGCACATGAATTAACTGCATGATATATATAACACAGAAAATCCCTACGTTATACACGAAATAGTTGGGTGACCCACTGGTTGAAGGGTAGTTGTGAAGATTGTCTTGTCCTTGAGGTACAAGGTTTGAACCCGTACACCAATATTTTTATATTTTCCTATTTCTTTTTATTTTTTATTTCTTTTCATTATTTGGTTTAAGTGTTTAGATATAAATTTTAATAGAGAAGCTTTTCATTATTTCTTTAAAAAATCAACCATACTTTTAATAGTTGTTATTTTATGTTATACGTAAAACAAAATTAATTTTTTCCTTTTATTTTTAAATTTAGAATTATAAGTTTTATTTTATAGTTAAAATGAATAATATATACATATATATATATGTATATATATATATATATATTATTTTATTTTTTGATATCTTTCTTTTTAAATTTAGTTAGCAAATATATATTATTCAATAGATAAGAAAAGAATACAATCCAAAAAAAAATTATATTTTGAATCTAGAGTTAATCATACTTATTTGTAATTATCATTTAGTAGGCCTTTAAACATTAGCAACACTGTAATTATAGGGGAATTCAAACACAAAGATATTTTTTTTAAAAGAATTATTCAAAATAAAAATAATAAAAATAATAATAAAATTTATATTCTCTTATGAAAATTTTAACTATAAAATAAAACTTATTATTCTAAATTTGAAAATGGAAGGAAAAAATTAATTTTGTTTTACGTATAACACAAAATAACAACTATTAAAAGTGTTAGTTGATTTTTTAAAGAAATAATAAAAAGCTTCTCTATTAAAAATTTATATCTAAATACTTAAACCAAATAATAAAAAGAAACAAAAAATAAAAAAGAAATGGAAAATATAAAAATGTTGGTGTACGAACCTTGTACTTCAAGGACAAAACCATCTTTACAACTACCCTTCAACCAGTGGGTCACCCAGCTATTTCGTGTATAATGTAGGGATTTTGTGTTTTATATATATAATGCAGTTAATATATAGCGCGGTTGCAGTTTTAAACCGCGCTATACTTTAACGGCACAGTTAAAGTATAGCGCGCTGTATATAGTATGGTAACTATTTTTTTTTTTACACTTACTAATGTTCTTGTTGTCCAAAAGGACATTATTTTGATTCTGGACTCCTATTAAAACAGTGGAATCAGTGAGCTGAAAAATAAGTCACGCAACTTGCTACATGAGATAAAAATACACTGATACTGTAAACATTGTCAGTTATATATCCAAACTGAACTCTGTTTCGCAAAGAATGAGTAGCACATGATCAAGTGTGCGAACACTTGTCAGCATGTATTCTTGGAAGATATAATAAGTTTGGACGTAAATAATAGTCAAGTTTTTCTGCAGTGCTTTTCAAGGGATGGAAGGGGGCATTATGTTATGTCCTGGTTGGTTCCAGCCAAAATTTTATATTTATTTACTCGTTTGGAATTTCTGGTGGTGGAATCAAACGTCAGAAGATCACATGTTGGGATTGGAAGAATTTGGACCTTAGCTGGAGTAAGTAGGTGTTTAGCCATCTTGACTTGGGATACATCATATTCTGGAGAGTAAGTTGGACCACTCAGTTTTATCAATTTGTAGTGCTCAAATTGACAAACCTCCAAAATTTATATAGCCTAGGATACTCCATTTCATTATATCCTCTCTCTCTCTCTGTTTTATTATATTCCCTTTTCCCTCTTTTTTCCATTTTAAGATATATGCACAAGTAGAGTTACTGTTTTCTTCAAGTACATTTCATATATTTTCATGATCTCCTGTTTTATTTCTTAAAGCCAAACAGGGAAAGGTACTTCCTTTTTGGGCCGGTTGTGGGCGAGGACGGATTCGAACCCCCGACACCGTGGTTCGTAGCCACGTGCTCTAATCCTCTGAGCTACAGGCCCCACCCCGTCTCCACTGGATCTGTTCCCGGGAGTACCCTCAAAAAAAGGAACCTTTCCTCTCCCCAGCCATTTCGGGTTAAGAAGATGTGAAAGCGCGTTTATCTCTATAAGAAGGGTGCGTTCCGAGGTGTGAAGTGGGAGAGAAGGGATGTTACAATTGGGGTTTTGAATAAAACGACCTTTTGATTTTTGAACATAACAACAATGTCTTCTAGCTGCAAAAGAATGGCTCCCAACTGAAAATTTCTCTCGATCACTCTCTAACAGAAAGCCATTTTCCCTTTCGCAAAAAGTAAACTTGGACTTCTTTCCTAAGAATTCTATCATTAGTAAATAGAGAAAACTTGGACTTCTTTCCTAAGAATCCTGGTTAAAAGACTATTCTATAAAATCTGATACTATGGAAAAGTACTTTAACAAAGAGGTCATTTCTGATACTTGCCAGCAGTTAATGATAAATAGAAATTGCAGTTATGATACACTAAGTTTGCAAGTAGAGAAAACTTGCTTAGAATCATTGGTTAAAATACAAGAGAACTTATCTCCTGAGGCTATCCACGTCCAGGTGCATTAGTACTAACCTATGTGGAACAGGCAATCAACACTCATGTGCATCAATAAGCAGTTAGTATCAGGCTCCTAAAGGTCATTTGACAATTTGGGTGTTGCTCTAGCATTTACGACTTGCTGGAGACTAGATCATTCAGTTCTTGCATGACGATTTCAATGTTTGGCCTCTGATTTGGTGACTCGTGAGTGCAAAGTAAAGCAACCTTTGCCATCTGGACTGCCTCAGCTTCTACAAAGTTGCCCCCAAGTTTCGGATCAAGGAAGTCTTCGTATCTGCCCAACTCTGCCCCTTGATGGTTCGCGTGGGTGATTCTGCGCTTTCCAGAGAGAATCTGAAATATAATCACACCAAATGCGTAGAGATCACTCTTTTCAGTGAACCTGCCAGTGGTAGCATACTCGGGAGCTAGGTAACCCATCGCAGCACTTTCCTTGAGTGTTGAGAACACAATGTCATCTGCTAGTAGTTTGGGCAGACCAGAATCTGAGAGCAATGGGTTGTAGCTATGGTCAATGAGTACTTTTTCAGCTGATATATTTCTATGGACTAGAGCAGGTTTGCTTCCCTTGTTTCCATGCAAATACTGGATACCTGTTAAACAACAGAAATCAGTTTTTGGTATACAAATACCAGGGGCAAGAAATAGTATTAACCACGAGAAGTATAGCCAAAAAGAGTACGCTACCAAAACCTATAGAAAGACTTCAGGAGGGAACACAGAGCTTAAGCAACATGCTTGGTAGGGTATTATATACAAACAAATCACCACTAGGATTTCCTTTGCTGTCCAGGAGAATAATGTACCCACTAATATTGTAACAGTCCAGTCAATGACTGAAGGACAATATCTTTCAGGATTAAAGCTCACAATATATTACAGGAATAATTAGCAGTTCTATTGACGCTTGATCATTTCTAACTTCAGTGGATCTTGAATGTTGGCACATACAAAAAAAAGTTTCTATTCATTCTATCACTTCAGATGTAAACCATCTGCTATCAGCACATGAAGTTTCTCATGTAGCTAAGATCTGATGGAGCATATATTTGGTTGTCAAAGATCTACAACAAAAACATGAGACAATAATCAAACAGTAGCTCACCTCTGGCAACGCCTTTGATTATGTTAAGTCTGGTAGACCAATCGAGGACCTTTCCTTTTCCATCCTTCACGTCAAGGTACTGCAACAAATTTCCATTGGGGACAAAGTCGTAGATCAGAAAGCACTCTCCCCTACCTTTTGAACAGCAAAAGCCTCTCAACCTCAGAAGATTTTCATGTTTTAGTGAAGTTAAGAGCTTTAGTCCCTTGAGGAATTCAGTTTCATCAGACTTGCAGCTGGTCTTCGAAATGCACTTAATAGCAACAGAAGACCCATCCCTCAGTGTCCCTTTATAAACGGCTGTGAAATTACTCTTGCCTAACAAATTTGCCTCTGAAAAATACTGCGTAGCAGACTCAACTTCATCCAAATTGAACATAAAGCTCTCAAATACTTCCTGAGAGAAAGCACTTCCACCTCGACCTTTGCCCAAAGGATCCCATCCATTGGAATACTCCAGGCTGATGAGGGGCGAAGCGCTTCTTCTAGAGACCTCCTTCACCTCATCAGTACTCAGTCGCCTATCAGCGGAATCAAGAGTACCTCCAATTTTCTGTTTCCTACGGCGGTACCATGAAAATGTGAATAGCCCAGTTACTGCTACTGCAACAAAAAGTGTAATAACACCAACAACCACAGCAGTTGGTGATTTTTTGGACTGACTCATTTGTTTTGCTTGCACGTTTGCAGACTCTGGGATGTCTTTTGTTGGGAGACGATTTGAACCAGGTTGAAATGGTTGTGGTCTGTTTTGGTTTAGACCAGAAACAGTGCAAAGTTTCAATGAAGAAAATTCAATTCCACATAAATCCGGGTTGTTTGCATACTGAAATCCTTCATTCAGTCTCTTTAAGGCTTCATTTCGTTCATTACCCAAAACAAAAAGAACAAAAAGAGAGTTAGCTGTACTAGTCTGTCTAATAATAAACACAGGGAAGCATATTTGGGGGAAATAAAAACTAAAATTGCGACATTTCTTAAGCATCTGAAGCAATGAAATAGGATTACGGTGCAATCAAGCAAATCAAGTTGAATTACCTAGAGGGACATTGCCAGAGAGGGTATTATTTCTGATATCAAGAACTTCTAGCTTTGGAGCATTAGCCAGTTTTACTGGAATCGACCCGAAGAGATAATTGAAGCTCAAGTCAAGCCTCGTTAACAACTCCAAGTCTCCCAAGCTTGCAGGAATTGCTCCAGTTAACTGATTGACTTGCAAAGCAAGAACACTGAGCTTCTTTAAAGCCCCAAGTTGATTGGGTATGCTCCCAGTCAACTGGTTATAGCATAGTTGCAACACTGTACAATTAAAAAATGAAGTGGAGCCTCAATTACTTTGTTCTAGATTTCACTCCACAAATATAGCAGAAAAAAGACTTAAGACACCTAAACAAGTGACTAGAAATTAGCAAGTTTGGCAGCATGCTTGGAACTTTATTCGAACATTAGTCCATATTGAAGCTCAAAGCAATAAGAAAAGGGATTAATAACAGAGAATCTAAACATAAAACCAAAGATAAAGGCTTTTTCAAGTGTTTCATACTCTAAGCACCCTAACTGAAGCTACATACGAACAAAAATCACCTCATCAAAGATACAAACCTCTTTCATACAGCCTTATAATGACTAATGAGTACTAAAAATTGAAGCTTTTTCAAGAAAAAACATAAGCATTGTTAAATAGCTGAACAACTAACAGCAAATCATTAGCCTCCAAGCAGCATTGTCACTTCTTGAGTTACCCATTTCACTAAAAGAGTTATAGATCTATTTTGCAAGGTTCAAATATTCATTCAAAATAAGTCAATAATAGGCATCAAAACTAAGGCTTTTTACCATAACTAGTCCAAAAGATAAAAAAAAAAAAAAAAGGCAACTTTATTCAGCAACAAAAGCAAAAATGAACCTAACCTTGAAGATTGGACATATTTCCAACCTCAGTAGGAATAACACCAGATAGATTATTCACATTGAGATACAAATCTGAGAGCTGAGTCAGATTAGCAATTTCTTTAGGTACAACCCCATGTAGCTTGTTGAAGTGCAAGTACAACCCAGACAAGCTCTGAAGCTGACCAATCTCAGGTGGTATTTTCCCACTAAGCTCTTTACCTTGCAAAGAAATGTTAACAACTTGACCAAACTCATTACAAGCTATACCTTCAAAAGAACCATTGCATGGGTCAGTAGCATTAGCTAACCATGATGAAAGAATGAGATTTTTTGGGTCCAAAGAAGTTTTAATACTCATTAGTAAAGATAAAGGAGTTTTAGTAACAATGGGTTCAGAAAAAACTCTTTGTTGTGGGTATGCTAGGATTAAGATGAAGAAGAAAATGGGGGAGAGAAAAGAGAGAGAACCCATGTTTGGTTTTGCAAGAAAATGGTGGAGAAGAAGTTTTGTGGGAAAGTTGTTTTGGTGACAAAAATCAAGACAATAGTGTTGGCTTTTGTTAAGAAGATATAGCAGTGTGTGACTACTGGTGTAGGGATGATAATAATAATAAGCAGAAAGAAGAAAACTCCAAAGAATCCAATTTGAATCTTGGTAACTGGGGTAACAAGTAACCGGTAACCAGACAGCATGGGAATTGGGAAGACTATAATTTTGAATTATCTAGGAGCTTCTTCAAGGATAAATTTTTTTCAATGTTGAAGTGTTTGGCTAAGCTTTTACTTAAAAAAAAATATGTTTTTCGGTGTTGAAGTATTTGGCTAAACCTTTACTTAAAAGAAAATAAAGTGTTTTTGAGTAAAAATAAAAATATTTTTGAAGTAGCAAAAAAAAGTAGTTTCTCTCTAGAAATATTCTTTTGAAAAGTATTTCTAAGAAAAATATACTTAGAAACGTTTTTTTACAACTTGGTCAAACATTAATTGCAGCTCATAAGTAATTTTTAAATTAATTAATCAAACACAAACTGTTTCTCACCAACTTTTTAGAAAAGCACTTTTGAAAAAAAACACTTCTCAAAATAAGTTGATTTTAGATGATTGGCCAAACAGGCTATTAGAAATTACAAAAGAAGTACCCTATAATTTATTTAAAAGAATTATAACTAATATATAAATATATGGAGAATATTATATTGTTAAAAAATTAAACTTTTGATGTTTCAAATAATAAATGTAGTCACATACAAGATAAAAAAAACAGGAGTATACAATTTTTTCCTTTTGAGGGTGGAACAAAAGGTTTTGATCTTGCTATTTGAGGGATGAACAAAAGGTTTTGAGGGACTAAGGATTTGGGAGGTATTCATTTTTGTGAATTCTTTTTATGTAAAATGAGAGTCAAAATAATAGAGGACTACTGTAATCTGTCTAGCAGTAGTACGTTTTGTCATAAATGTAGAAAACATGCTGGTTGGTTTTGAATTTTAAATTTTTGTTTTTCCAGTTGCTCAAGGCATTATATTAATACCTGTGTCATTTTGAAACTTTTGTGCAGTAATTTATCCAAATGAAGAAATGCTGATCTCAGTAATTTTTTTTTTTTTACAAGAATTATTTTTGTATTCCATTTTGCGCACCCTTCATTCCAATTTACTTGAATGATTTCGAAAGTCAAACGGATTATTTTTTTATATGTCTTTTAAATATTTTAAATTATTAATTATTTTGGTTTATAATACTTTATTTCTAAATATGTACATTTTATTTATAAAAACATGATGTTCAAATACGTTACTAAAATTATAATGTTTGAATTTCGAAAAGCCAAAAGTATCACAAAAATTGGTAAAGTGGGAAAATGTTGACGTAAAATAAAGAGTTCCTGTAATTTTTTTTTCTTTATTAGTTAGTAATTTTTCCAATAACTTCAAAGTTTTTTTCATTTTTAACGGTTTCCAGTGCTCCTGATGAACTTTAACTTGTCTGCAATAAGTCAAATTTTACAAGAAAGAAGAAAAAGGAAATTACTTCATTTTTCTATTTTTAACTCCACCCAAAAAATAAAATAAAAAAATTTGAAGAAGGGAATCTTCAAAGAAAAAAAAAAGAAAAGAAGATTTGATATGAAAATCAATTAACATGGAAGTATACAAGCATGGGTTGCTTTCAAAATTTGACAAGAAAATACAAAAAGACAAAATATAATTAGTAGTAGTAAATTGATTATAGCTGGTGCAGAATCACATGACATAATTTCTTGTTTTGTTAATAAACTTTAGGAGATAGTCATTTTCAAGATTAGAATACATGCTCTAGATAAAGAAGTCTTTTCCAATGCCTACTTTGTGGGAAAATAAAGAGAGGGAGAAAAGTAGTACTAAGAATAAACCAAAAAGGAAGTTTGAAAAAGAGTAAACATAGAAAAGGACCCATAATAGGAAAAAGGTATGGAATTGAATTCAAAGACACTCAATCACATCTCCAACCAGATAATCTTTATGCAAATTGTTTTTCAAGATTTTCTTTTTTTAATAGTAGAAGTTTAAGAAAATAATATTATTACATAGGGGAGGGGGAAAGAGAAGGGGACACTAAATGCTAAATAAGGTGTATTAGTAATATAGAGATTAGTAATGTAAGCATTAGTTATACATAGATTATTTCTTATGCATTGTTTGGTATGGTGTATTAAAAATTAAAACGCATTGCATAAATTTTAAAAAAATTAATTTTACAAAAATGCCCTTCATATTCTTTAACTATAAGGGACTTTAAAGATAATTTTATCTTTAACCATGCTAATGATAGAATTGGTACAAGTGTCGTACTTACCCTAAACGGGGTAAGGGTTTTGTACTTATAAGTTATCCACTGTACAAGAATACAAGCATATTTGTATAACTCTCTAATGCAATATAAATAAATACTAGTGTAAAAGTATAATACTAATCCTATTCTAACACGCCTCCTCAATCGACACATGGATGCATGTGGAGATTGTCTTTAAGACGTTTAAACTTATGGGAAACAAAACCTTTAGTAAGAATATCAGCAAGTTGTTGATCGGTTGGTAAATAGCGCACCAAAATAGAGCCAGAAGCAGCCCGTTCACGAACAAAATGGAAATCAACAGCTAAATGTTTTGTCCGTGAATGGTAGTTCGGATTCATAGTCAGGTATAATGCACTAATATTGTCACAATAAACAAGAGGAGGATCCGGAAGATAAATATGAAGATCACGCAATAACTGTTGAACCCAAAGAATATTAGCAGCAGTGTGTGCCATGGCACGATATTCGGCCTATGTGCTAGAGTGAGACACGATGTGTTACTTTTTAGAAGACCAAGAGATTAGATTATTACCAAAAAATAAAAAGAGAACCAGAGGTAGAGCGTCGAGTATCAGGACAACCAGCCCAATCAGCATTAGAGTAAGCAGTTAATGAGATAGAATCTGAAGGGCGTAGCAAAAGACAGTGATGCAATGTACCAGCAACATACCTTAAAATGCGTTTGATTGCTGAAAAATTATGAGGCTGAGGGGACTGCAGATGTTGACTGGCACTATTAACAACATAAGAAATATCTGGTCACGTTAATGTTAGATATTTCAAAGCACCAACCAAACTGTGATAACGGGAGCTGTCAACTGGAGAAGAGACTGAAGAGTCCAAAGAAGTAGAAGAAGATATTGGAGTAGCAACTGGCTTGCAACCAATAAGACCATCCCTATCAAGAATATCCCGATCATACTTAGCTTGAGAAAGATGAAGACCCGCAGAAGTGCGAGAAACACGAACTCCAAGAAAAAAATGAAGATCTCCGAGATTGTTAATAGAAAACTCAGCATGTAGCATGTCAGAAAACCATGATAACAACAAAGAATCTGACCTTGTAAGGATAATATCATCCACATAAGGAGAAGATATAAATATCGTTCTCCAAATTTATAAACAAATAAAGAGTTATCGGCTCGACTGTTAGAAAATCCATGAGAGATAAGAAAGTGGCAAAATCGAGCAAACCAAGCCCGAGGAGCATGCTTAAGACCATAGAGAGCCTTATGAAGCTTACAAACATGATGGGGATAGTGAGAATCCCGAATGCCCTATGGTTGCTCCATATAAACAGTCTCAGTTAGTAAACTATTAAGAAAGGCATTTTTAACGTCAAATTGACAAATATGCCATCCACGAGATAAGGCAATAAAAAGAACCAGTCTAATAGTAGTAGGACTAACCACCGGACTGAATGTCTCACCATAGTCCACACCATAAGACTGTGTATATCCCTTAGCTACTAAACGTGCCTTACAACGATCAAGAGATCCATCAGATTTTTGCTTAACTCGATATACCTATTTACAACCAACTACATTGATATTTGGAGGGCAGGGAACAAGAGACCATGTATGATTAGCTAGAAGAGCATTAAACTCATCAGCCATAGTAGCACGCCAACGAGAATCCTTAACCGCAGAACTATAACAAGATGGCTCAACAGGTAATTCAGATAAAGACTGAGCAAGTAAAGCATACTTCTGATTGGGTTTGACAATACCAACTTTTGACCTGGTAACCATATGATGAGAAGGAGGTGGAAATAGTGAGGTAGGAGGCACGGAAGGAATTGATGTAGAATGATCAGGAGATATAGGTATAGATGGTGTGGAACTAGACGAAGGCAATGGGGAAGAACTCCGAGGAACAAGAACGTCATAAGAGGGAGTATTAGAGTGTCTTGTAGTAGGTGATACAACGCAGGAGGGTTGAGGTAATGGGGTATGACAAGTAGAGGAAGAAAAATTAAGGAAAGAAGGAAGAAAATGTGGAGTGGTATAGGGAAAGCGATGTTCGATAAAGCGAACATATCGACTTGTATAAACACGCTGAATATCAAGACGGAGACATCGATATCCTTTGTGATTGGAACTATAACCAATAAAGATACAAGGATATGAGTGATTATCTAATTTGTGAATTCGATAAGGGCGCAAATTGGGGTAACAGAGGCGGCCAAATGGACGTAAAATAGAGTAGTCAGGATCAATCCCAAAGAGAAGATGAAAGGGAGAGGAATAATGAAGTAAGGGAGTTGGTAGCTGATTTATCAAGTATGTGGCTATTTGGAAAGCTTCGACCCAAAGATTTAGCGGATCTTTGGCATGATAAAGGAGAGTACGAGCCATATCATCAAGATGGCGATGCTTGCGCTCAACTACACCATTTTGTTGTGGTGTGTGGGGACAAGAGTGCTGAAAAATAATACCATTAGTAGAAAGAAATGTCAAGAATTGCGCACTAGTGAATCCCCCCCCCCCCCCACTAGAATGAAAACATTTGATAGAAGCAGAAAATTGCTTTTCCACAAGAGCTTTAAATATACAAAAGCAATGAAAAACTTCACTTTTATTCCGCGATGGATAAATCCACAAATACTTGGAAAAGTCATCAATAAAAATAACATAATATCGAAATCCAGTAACAGAGGGAACAAGTGACATCCATACATCAGAGTGAATTAACTCCAACACATGAGTTGAAGAAGAAGTACTAATAGAAAATGGTAAAGTAGAATGTTTAGAAGTCAAACAAGAATTACAAAAGAACGACCCAAGGTCTGTATTATTAAAAGAAATAAAATTCCTAGACCTAAGTGACGCAAGGACTGTAGATCCTGGATGACCAAGATGAGCATGCCAAACTGATGCAGGAACCAAGGAGACAACGAGGGCTTCTGATGAAGAGGAGGACAAGTAATAAGCAAGTTGAAAGAATGGATAGAGAGGCTCGTCACTGTGGCATTTGTGGAGGATTTTCCCCGTCTGCAAATCCTTCACAACAAAACCCCAAGGAAAAAATTCAATTGAGCAAATATTATCTTTGGTAAATTGACGAACAGAAAGTAACTTTTTACGAAGAAGTAGAACACATAAGACAGATGGCAAGGAAAAAGTATGCGACGAAGTGGACAAGGAGGAAGAACCAATAGAATGAATAGGAATTGATTCACCTTTGCCAACAAGTATAGACTTATTGAAAGTAGGAGTAGGAGAAGAAATATTACCTTGGTCAAAAGACATGTGCGAGGTCGCTCCCGAATCCAAGTACCAATTCCTGTCAGTCGGGGAATTGAGAGACAAGGCTGCCAAGTGTGATTGAGCTGTGGTGGGAGAAAATGAATAATTATGACGATGTGGGCAAGAGATAGTTGTATGTCCGGTCATACTACAAATCTGACAAGTAACCATAGAGTAGTTGGGTTCGGCATGGCAAATGGAGGCAGCTGAATATGGGAAGCACCAAGAGCACCCTTATCATATCCATGAGGAACTGTGGACTGATGCCGAACATTATGCTGATAATAACCTCCATAAGACTGTTGAAAAGGAGTACCACGACCTCGTCGACCAGAGCCACGACCACGACCAAATTGCTCACGATAGTTTCTAGAACGACCAAAGTTACCACGGCCAGAAGAAGGACCAACAGGAGAAGATGAAGTAACATCAGAAGATGGACCAGCTAACAAAGCGGTAGGCAGAGGAGCAGAGGCCACACCATTTGTAGGAAGAGTGCGCACCTCGTGGGTAATGAGCATAGTCCACAACTCTGCAAAAGTCGGAGGAGGGCGCATATTCGAAGCCATAACAATAAATGATTCATAAGAGACAGGAAGACCATTCAAAGCACAACGTACCAATTCCGTGTCATCCACACCACAGCCGATAGAATGAAGGCAATCAGCAAATTCATGTATCTTTGCCATGCACGAATCAATAGATAGGTCTCCTTTTTTAAATGTCTGAAGACTATGTTTGTACTGCATCTCACGGGCAGTAGACTGATGAAGAAAATGTATTTTAAGCCTAGACCAAGCTTCAGCAGCAGTAGAGCAATCATAGCTCATTACAAGTTATACCTTCAAAAGAACCATTGCATGGGTCAGTAGCATTAGCTAACCATGATGAAAGAATGAGAATTTTTGGGTCCAAAGAACTTTTAATACTCATTAGTAAAGATAAAGGAGTTTTAGTAACAATGGGTTCAGAAAAAACTCTTTGTTGTGGGTATGCTAGGATTAAGATGAAGAAGAAAACGGGGGAGAGAAAAGAGAGAGAGAACCCATGTTTGATTTTGCAAGAAAATGGTAGAGAAGAAGTTTTGTGGGAAAGTAAGCAAATATGATGAAGAATTAGAAGGACACGTTAACAACCGAAGTCGACGAAGTGCCCGTAGCAGCAGAGAACGTAGAAGAAGAACATCAACAGAATAATGGCAAGACGAAGTCGTCGGAGAGAGAAACACTGGACGAGGACGAGATTAATACTCAGGATCGCCGCTTGTATCTGATACCATGATAGAATTGGTACAAGTGTCGTACTTACCCTAAACAGGGTAAGGGTTTTGTATTTATAAGTTATCCACTGTACAAGAATACAATCATATTTGTATAACTCTCTAATGCATTATAAATAAATACTAGTGTAAGAGTATAATACTAATCCTATTCTAACAACTAATGCATGCATTAATAGCCTTTTGTATTGCTAATGTCATGATTTTCTATGCATTATCTATACATAGGATGTTACCAAATAGGGTGTATAACTAATGCTTGTATTAGTTATACATAGGTTGAAAAAGTGTACTAAACAAGGTATTACTAATACACAAAGCTAATGCATGCATTATTTTCTTTAACACACTCTGCCAAACGACCTCTAAGTGAGCTAGCGCTCAACCCATAGGAAAAAGAAAAATATGGGAGGTGATTACAAAGTGGGGAGTCTGAACCCCCACTAATAAGGTGAAAGTAGGGCTGCTTATTGGGCGGATTGGGCGGTTATTTACTCTTAACGGTTTGGCTTATCGGTTATCGGCTTTTAAATGTATTAATCCGCTAGCCACCCGATAAGATATCGGGCGGATTGGTATCGGTTTACCTCTTATCGGATGGTTATCGGGCGGTTTATCGGCCTAATTCTACCTATGGTAATCGACTACTAATTATACCTACTAATGTAACTCCTTGGGTAAACTCTGGTCTAAGACAGTAAGACTAGCAAAAACAGAGGCATTAAGTCATTAACCAAATTCATATTACTCTATCATATTCAACATTTAACCGTGTGCATACATTTGAGGTTTACAATGGATGAAATTGGTTTCAGATTTCAGACATGACATCAACAAATATACACTTTGCCTTTATAAACAAAAGCTTATACTTTTGTTACTGCCAAGTGCCAACTGCCAGTCTGCCATAATGTCCAGTTAACGACTTAACGTCCATTTTGTTAACGGCTTACTGCCAACTGCCATTACAGAAATAGAACGTCCATTTGCAAATTACAAAATGATAGTACTAAAAAGTAGAACACATTTGCAAATTGTACACAATCAGGGGACGCTCATTTGAGAAGTCCAGCAGCAGCAGGGCATTGGCCAAAATTCGCCTCTCAGCATCAACCAGTGCTACAGATCCCCATTGATTCAACCTGCTGAAAAGAAGAAGAAAAATGGTTTAAGTACTTCAACCTACAAAGTAATTCAACCTGCAAAGTAATGGTTTAAGTGATTCAACCTGCAAAGTAATTCATAGCATCCATGTTTTAAGTGTTTGGTTTATTTTCAAAATGAACTAAACGAGAAAACAATTGTTGCTTACTAACTAAAGTAACTTACTAATAAAAATACTTAAACTAAATAAGGAACTATCTCTTGGAAATTAAGGAAACCTATCTCTTGCTTCCCACTGTTAGTTCAAAATGAACTAAACTATCTCTTGTTAAGAATCAAACCATCACAATCACAAACAAGGGTTAGTTTCTTCTTTCTCTACTTTTTGCACTCCTAGCCACAGAGGGGAAATGAGGCTCAAATAATTGAGAATCCAATAGCATAAGTGTGAAATTAAAGAAGATGAAAAAATCCCAGGAAACGTGAAACTAATCTATATATGGAAACTGCTATGCTTTTTTTTATCATCCTATTCTTGGAGAAACACAATGCAAAAAAAAAATGTCTTTAACTTTTGATTTTGAAGACATCAACAAGAAAAAAAACTTACCAGATTTTAGGCGAAACAGAAAGAGGGATACCGGAGACGGCGAGTCACAAGTAGACCAGAGACGGGCAGACGGCTGTCGCCTGTCGGGCGTCGGCTGGTGAAGTGAAGTCGATGAGGACGAGGACGAGGACGACTGGCGGACTGGACGAGGAAGAGGAGACTGGACGAGGACGAGGAGACTGGACGAGGACGAGGACTCGAGGTCGAGCCATCGAGGAGACTGGAGACTGGAGAGTGGAGACTGGAGAGAGGGCAGACGAGCGACGACAATAGGCGTTAGGAAATAGGAAATTAGGAATTAAGTTTAGGGTTTCTGTTTGTTTAAGAATTAGGAGAGTGGAAGGGTTTTTGTCATTTTGTGTTTTGTTTTTGATATTTAATATATAATATATAATTATATATGGAAAAAAATAAATTTTATATTCTTAACGGGTTAACGGATTAGCCGTTAAGAAAATTGAATAATCCGCCCCCAAACCGATAAGCCGTTAATTAAAAATCTCAATCCGTTCCCCGTCCGTTAAACCGTTAATCCAATACCGGTAAGCCATTAAGCTTCGGTTCGGTTTGGTTTTCGGTTTCGGATCGGTTTTGAACACCCCTAGGTGAAAGTTTAGATAGCCAATTAATTGAGCTACTAAATTTCTGTTATAGAGGTTTTTGAA
This sequence comes from Nicotiana knightiana, assembly GCA_005239525.1. NCBI lineage: Eukaryota > Viridiplantae > Streptophyta > Magnoliopsida > Solanales > Solanaceae > Nicotiana > Nicotiana knightiana. Next base: position 87,517 of record ML368560.1, on the reverse strand, counting down.
GGTGACTTCAAAGATAATTTGTTGTTAACATCCATAAATCTTCAAACTAATTTTAAAGTTTGTAAATAATTGAAACACTAGCAAGCATGAAGATTCAGTTTTAGAAAAGGAATTTTTATATTTCTATACACTATATGAAATTATATTACCCTCTCTACTCAAGTTTTACTATAAGTACATTTTATATACCCATTTATCATTTATGTACATTTTAAAAGAATTAATGATAATAATTAGTGTCCTAAAATAACTCTAACGTATCTTCCACTCTTCCCACATTTCTCTCTCCATATCCCACCCTCATCCCCCACGTATCTTGCACTCACCCACGATTCCACCATTGGCAACTATTAAAAAGCTTTGAAGCTTTGAATTCGAATTTGAGTTTTCAAAAAATACTATTTGTTTGAATTGGATGTTGTTGCAAAGAATTGAGAATTCTCTCTACGTATCTCTCTATTTTCTGAATCCCTAATTTCAGTAATGTAAAACAAAGGAAAAGAGAGTAACAATTCCACCATTGACGGCCATTAAAAAGTTTTGAATTCGAATTTGAGTTTTTAAAAACCATTATTTGTTTGGATTGGGTGTTGTTGCACACAATTGAGAGTATATAATGGATTGAGAGCCTTTTAAGATGGATTGTATATATTTTACAAATAAAACTTGTTTATGACGGATAATTAATTAAACATAAATATAAGGATAATAAAATTTCCAACAGTGTATATGAATGAAAAAGAAAAGAAAAATGAGAGTGATGTGTCACAAGTGTGAGTCTGTGAAGTTTTTTCACCAAAAGAAGCTAAAGAGTGAACTTCCAAGTTACTTTTCTAAAGTGGAGAGCCCAGTCAGTGTGTAGTGATTGTCTTTTTGGTTTGGCTTTCAAATATAGGGTAGCTAGTAAGTAGGCGTTGGGACATAAGAATTGTAAATTTGAGAAAATGTAAATGATATTTGAAATTTAGAGTTGTGTTTGGACATAAATTTTATTTTGGGTTGTTTTTGAAGTTTTTTAAATTTCTGAAATTTTTTAAAATATATTTTCAAGTGAAAATTAAAAATTTTATGAACAAATGATGATTTTGAAAAAAAGTAAAAGTTTTTAAAAAAAATCTTCCATCAAACTTTATGTCCAAACGCGCACTAAGTATGTAGTAAAAGTAAATAAAGTGCTGCTGGTGTGTTGTCCTTGCCAAACACATAAATACAATTTGCCATATCCATCATTCCACATTTGAACTTACTTGTGAATTTTATGTTTACTAGTACTAGTCCTTTTGAATATTATAATTCTGTTTCAATTCATATGGCATAATTTGATTGGACACGATTTAAATTTTTTTTTTAAATTTATTGTCTTAAATACATTATATTTGTATAGTTTTAAGATTATTAAAACTTATGGTATTAAATACGCTATAATATTTACTTAGTTATAAAAGTTGTCGCTAAAGCTAATTGCGACGATCAAATTAAATTATTTTTCAAATTTAAAAAGATGATATCTTTTTTGAAACGAAATGGACTAATAAAAAAATAATATCATTCTTTCTCACCCATGGATCAATAACTTTCTCTCTTTTTTTTTAAAAAAAGAATTGCTTTTATATGGCTCCATAATCATTGTACTGCCCACCAACTTACTTGTTTCATGGAATCAGTTGTAGTTCACAGTTAATAGATGTCCAACCCACCCACCCACGCACTTGTTACCGTAGAAATTACACGGAGCGTCTTATTTGGTCGTCCTCATTGGACTTAAATTTATATTTTAAAATTATTTAATCTATACCCTATTTTTTATAACTTCAGGCGCCGCCTTCTTGATACATGTGTAAAATTTCAATTTATTTAATGCTAAAGTTTTTACAAATTAACTAAACAACTTCAACATCTTCTGCTTAAATTTTTGAAAAAGTTTTATGACAAAACTAATTAATCCAGGACAAAACTTCAACTTATTTAGTGCTGAAGTTTTTACAAATGAACTAAATAACTTCAGCATCTTCTGCTGAAGTTTTTGAAAAAGCTTTATGACAAAACTAATTAATCCAGGACAAAACTTCAGCTTATTTAGTGCTGAAGTTTTTACAAATGAACTAATAACTTCATCATCTTCTGCTGAAGTTTTTGAAAAAGCTTTATGACAAAACTAATGAATCTAGGACAAAACTTCAGTTTATTTAGTGTTGAGATTTCTAGAAATGAATTAAATAACTTCAGCATCTTCTGCTGAAGTTTTTGAAAAAGCTTTATGACAAAACTAATTAATCCAGGACAAAACTTCAGCTTATTTAGTGCTGAAGTTTTTACAAATGAACTAAATAACTTCAACACTTCTGCTGAAGTTTTTGGAAAAGCCTAGAATGCTGAAGTTTGTCTGATTGTCTTTGCTACTTCAGGCCCGTATACCTGAAGTTTATGCGAAAAGTGGGTACGTTTGTAATTTTTTGTAAAGCGGGTATAAGTTAAAACGTGACCCAAAAAGCCAGTATAGATGCAAAAGCCCCCTTTTTACCGTAAAAATTGCGCGGGGCACCCTATTTGGTCGCCCCAATTTAACCTATACTCGCTTTTTAAAAAACTTTTAACTTGTACCCACTTTTTAAATAACTTCAGNTAACTGGGGAACTTCAGCCCCGTATGCTGAAGTTGTTGTCTTTATAACTTGGGAACTTCAGCTCTAGAGCTCTAGAGCTGAAGTTCGCAAGCTACTTCATGCCCGTCTACTAGAATGCTAAAATTTTGCGTGATTGGCTTTGCTACTTCAGCCCCGCATGCTGAAGTTTTTGTCTTTATAACTGGGGAACTTCAGCCCCGTATGCTGAAGTTGTTGTCTTTATAACTTGGGAACTTCAGCTCTAGAGCTCTAGAGCTGAAGTTCGCAAGCTACTTCATGCCCGTCTACTAGAATGCTAAAATTTTGCGTGATTGGCTTTGCTACTTCAGCCCCGCATGCTGAAGTTTTTGTCTTTATAACTGGGGAACTTCAGCCCCGTATGCTGAAGTTGTTGTCTTTATAACTTGGGAACTTCAGCTCTAGAGCTGAAGTTCGCAAGCTACTTCATGCCCGTCTACTAGAATGCTAAAATTTTGCGTGATTGTCTTTGCTACTTCAGCCCCGCATGCTGAAGTTATGTGCAAAAGCGGGTACGTGTGTAATTTTTTTTACAAAGCGACTATAAGTTAAAATGTGGCACAAAAAATGAGTACGGATGCAAAAGCCCCTTGTTATCTCATTCTCAACCCAGCCCATAACTAGATACTTGGGCCTCGTTTGGTTATTCTAAAATAATATCAATATAAAAATCAATATTATTTTATTATTTTTATGCTTCATTTGGTTGAATATTTATATTGGTTCAAGTAATGTTGTATAGACTAATATTGAAAATTATCAATTATCCGAATTTATTGATTTAAAACCAAATAAATGTTTTAGAACATACTCTACATATATCCTTTTTTAAAGCAATAAACCAAGTAAATTATAAATACTAAATAATCTAAAGATTTGAAATCACATTATTACAATTCATTGGTTATAACCTTAGTATAATTTTATTTCGAATCAAACAACCCGTGCAATGTTTAATATGTAGGTGTGAAACACCATTATACTCACTTTTCTTTTGAAATAATAAATAACAATTAATTTTGAAGTTTTAGCTATATAAGTTTATTAGAAGAAACTAATATATGATTCAAATGAATTTTAAGATGTGACCTGTGACCTTGACCAAGCACAATAATGTTATTGTACATCAATTTCCATTATTAACTCTTTTTCCTTTTTGTCAGGGAGAAGTGATACTACAGTCCTCTCATGTGGATTCACAGTTGGGAAAATGATGATGATTTCTTGTGTTGCTAAAAGAATTTTTTGACAGGGATTGTATCTCTCGACTTTGTTTGTTTCTTTTGGTTGTTGCAATTACTTTGGAGAAAATAAAAATCTTCTAATTGATGACACACGAAGAAGCTGAAGAAAACAGTAACTTTTGGTTATCAAATGTACTATGTATATATATGGGGTCAGGACCAACTACATCATAATATTCAAAATCGTTAACACATGATATAATTGTATGGGTCGAAATCCGACCACACGAGAACTGGCACAAGGAATGGCGAGGAGTCGATTAAGCCGTGATTGTATCCATAAGGCACCATAACAACGAGCATTTCAGCCAGGTCGAGGTCGAACCATCAGAAAGTATGTACGGCGAAGCACACACCATGACACTTAGGGAGGCTGACCCAAAGCACAATTGACAATTCTGGCTAAGGACCGTTAGGTAAGTGAGAATACCTAATATATATATATACTAGGTAAGAGAATAATAGGGGGGGGGGGG
>ML368560.1:37462-80133 GCA_005239525.1 Nicotiana knightiana | reverse complement strand
GATAACGGAATTGGATTTAATATTAATATATTAATTTTAATATTCCGTTGGATTAATATTCTGTTATTAAAACGAATATTTAATAACATTTATGTTAATATTTACTATTAACAAATAAATTTGGTCCAAAAAATTAATCAATCAATAATTTGGCCAAATCCAAATCCGAATTTGAATCCGAAGCCGAAGCCGAGCTGAGCAACCCACGACGACGACGACGCGAGGCTTGCCTTCTTCTCAATTCTTTAAGAGCTAGAATAAGAGAAATTGCTTATATACCCATCAAAAACCTCTTCCTCTTCCAATATGGGACAATGTCCCTTTGTCAAGGAGGAAAACTCAAATATTTTATTTTTCCCTCCATTTCCCATTCACCTCTTTTAAGCTATATTAATGCTTAAAAAAATCCAACAATCCCCCACATGAATGGGGAATGGCTATATCACGGAAATATGCATGAAAAATGGTGTGATTCGCAAGCAAGGATTAATTGCATCTGGATAAGTAGGTTTCTCTGAACTTTCCGTAGCGAACTTATGTCGGATATACTCGGTCAATCGGTAGATTTGATATCTTTGAACTGTCAAACTTTGGTGTATACCTAGACAATCATAAGTCACACAACCAACCCTTAACCGTCTTTGGTTCTCATTGTTGTGTTCGTTTCATCCATGAACACTGCATTGTTTTATAAGTGCGTAGAGAACTAGCCTTACAAAATTCTCCTTGAAACGGCTAACACTTCACACTTACATAGGTAATTCCTAAACATGTCATCCCATAGATACATTATTTGATAGACCCCGTATCAAATTTAGAAATCATTAAAAACCCTTAATGCTTTATCCTTGGTACTGAACATTGTCTTATCACGAGAATGGACCAAAATTTTAGCTGACAATGTTGAACTGTCATTAATGACTTTGTTTGATCTCCTTGAACCTAGATATTGGGATCTCCAGTCTTCTAGGTAGAGTTACTTCCACAACAACTTGTTCTCAGCCATAGTCCCATTCCCCTTGATGATTTCTCAACTACCTCTCTAATTCGGCCTTTTGTAAGTGGATCCAACACATTATCGCCTGACTTTACATAGTCAATCGTGATAATTCCTCTAGAGAGTAATTGCCTAACGGTTTTATGTCTTTGTCGTATATGACAAGATTTACCATTATACATAACGCTCCCAGCCCTTCCAATTGCCGCTTGACTATCACAATGTATGCATATCGGTGCCAACAGTTTGGGCCAAAATGGAATGTCTTCCAAGAAATTTCGGAGCCATTCAGGTTCTTTATCGGCTTTATCTAAGGCTATGAACTCAACCTCCATTGTAGAGAAGGCAATACAAGTTTGTTTGGACGACTTCCAAGATACCGCTCCTCCACCAATAATGAATACATATCCACTTGTGGACTTAGAATCAGTTGAACCAGTGATCCAAATTGCATCACAGTATCCCTCAATCACCACAGGATATTTACTGTAGTGCAAAGCAAAGTCCTGGGTATGTTCTAAATATCCCAAAACTCGTTTCATTGCCATCCAATCAGATTGACATGGATTGCTCGTGTATCGACTCAATTTACTTATAACACAAGCTATATCTGGTCGTGTATAATTCATGATATCCATTAAGCATCCCAACACACGAGCATAATCCAATTGTGATATGCTTTGACCTTTGTTCTTTACTAATGCAAGATTCACGTCAATTGTAGTTTTTGCAACTTTAAACCCTAAGTGCTTGAATTTTTCAAGTACTGTCTTAATATAATGAGATTATGACAATGCCAGACCTTGAGGATTCTTATGGATCTTAATTCCCAGAATTAAATCAGCAACTCCCAAGTCCTTCATATCAAACTTGCCAGTTAGCATACGCTTAGTCGCATTTATGTTGGCAATTTCATTACTCATTATCACCATATCATCCACATATAAACAAACAATGACTATGTGATTTGGAACATTTTTAGTGTACACACATTTATGACATTCATTTATCTTAAAACCATTTGACAACATTGTTTGGTCAAATTTTGCATGCCATTGTTTGGGTGCTTGTTTTAGTTCGTAAAGGGACTTAACAAGTCTACACACCTTTTTTTCTTTACCTGGAACCACAAACCCTTCAGGTTGTTCCATGTAGATTTCTTCCTCCAACTCTNCGCTTAGTCGCATTTATGTTGGCAATGTCATTACTCATTATCAGCATATCATCCACATATAAGCAAACAATGACTATGTGATTTGGAACATTTTTAATGTACACACATTTATCACATTCATTTATTTTAAAATCATTTGACAACATTGTTTGGTCAAATTTCGCATGCCATTGTTTGGGTGCTTGTTTTAGTCCGTAAAGGGACTTAACAAGTCTACACACCTTCTTTTCTTTACCTGGAACCACAAACCCTTCAGGTTGTTCCATGTAGATTTCTTCCTCCAACTCTCCATTTAAGAAGGTCTTCTTAATATCCATTTGATGAATTTCAAGACCATAAACTATAGCTAACGCTACTAATGTTCGTATGGACGTAATTCTTGTAACTGGAGAGTATATATCAAAATAGTCAAGACCTTCTCGTTGTCTATACCCTTTGAACACAAGTCTTGCCTTAAATTTATCAATAGTTCCATCGTCTTTCATTTTCCTCTTAAAGATCTATTTAGAACTCAACGGTTTAATTCCAGGAGGAAGATCAACCAATTCTCATGTATGGTTGTTCAATATGGATTCTATTTCACTATTGACTGCCTCTTTCCAAAACAATGATTTCGAAAAAGACTTAGCTTCTTTAAATGTTTGAGGCTCATTCTCTAATAAGAAAGTAACAAAATCTGGTCCAAATGAAGTAGACGTTCTTTGACGTTTACTACGTCTTGGATCATCCTGATTAAATGTACTTTCTTTTGTTTCTTCCCGAGGTCGTTTAGATCCTTACAATCGACTCACATTCCTTTTTATACGAATATATATTTTCAAATAACTCAGCATTATCTGATTCTATAACGGTATTATTATGAATGTCGTGATTTTTTTATTTATGAACCAGAAATCGATATGCTTTACTATTGGTCGCATATCCTATGAAAACACAATCAACGACTTTCGGTCCTATTTTTTGTGATGATCCAAAGGTTCATTTTAAGAATTTAGACCAAATTCTAGGCTTATTATCCATAAAAATACAAATTTTAATTACCTCGATTACGTGCGCAGTCCGGGCGTGAAATCGAAAAGCTTTTATGTGAAAATATGAGAAATAAAATTTTTAGAGTTAACAATTTGGTTTTAGTTGACTTTGGTCAACATTTTGAGTAAATGGACCCGGATCTGTGTTCCGATGATCCTAGGAGGTCCGCAGTAAAATATGGGACTTGGGCGTATGCCCAGAATTGAATTCTGAGGTCCCTAACCTTAGAAAATAATTTTTGAAGAAAATTGTTGTGCTGGTTTTTAAAGGAAACAAATAAATAAATTAATGTTTGAACTCGTTGGTATCGGGCCCGTATTTTGGTTCCAGAGCCCGGTACAAGTTTGTTATGATATTTAAGTCCTATCTGTGATATTTGGTGAGAATCGGAATTGATTTGACGTGATTTGGACGTCCGGTTGAAAAGTTAGAAAATTTGAGTGTTCTTGAGAAAAGCATGAGTTTTGAGGCTAAATTCATAGTTTTTGATGTTATTTTGACGACTTGATCGCACGATCAAGTATGTATGATATTTTTTAGACTTGCGTGCATGTTTGGTTTGGAGCCCCAAGGGCTTGGGTGAGTTTCAGATAGATTTAGGCTATGTTGCGCTTGTTTTGATGCTTCATCGTCGTTTCTTCAAGCATAAATGATACCATATTAAGCAAATGTGATCCAAATTCAGTTTTTATTGAACCATTAGATCAGTAATTACGGAGCCTTAGGAAAACTAATCATCAAATTTAGACATCGTATGGGGAAGTTATGCTCATTTTCGTGTCGGGAAAAATTGCTGGTTTCTGGTGTGCCCAGATGTGGAAAATGCGACACATATATATATATATATCGCAAATGCGAAGTATGCCTAGGGAGCCCAGATGTCGCAAATGCGAACTCCGGATCGCAAATGCGACATCTGCAACCTATTAAATGAGATTTTAGACGGGATTTTCACCCATTTTTCAATTCTCTCGAATCCTAAACCTCCATAGGCGATTTTTGAAAGACACAAACTTCTCCAAATCATTGATAAGTGATCTCTAACTAATTCCTTTCAATCCTTACCAACTTTTAACAAGATTTCAACCAAAAATCTAGAGTTTTCATGGTAAAATTGGGATTTTTGGGTAGAACTTAAGAATTTCGAAATTTGGGAATTTAGACCTCGAATTGAGGTCAGATTCCAAAACCAATTGTATATTCGGGATCGGGAGAGAATGGGTAAACGGGTTTTGGTCCGAACCTTGAGTTTAGACCAAGCGAGCCCCGGGTCGATTGTGGTATTTTGATAAGAAAACATAGGAAAACCATAGTTTTTCATTAAAGTTAATTCATTTAAGCAATATTTGATGATATTGAACCAATTGTGATTAGATTCGAGCGGGTTAGAGGCAAATTCTAAAGGAAAAGTTGTGCTAGAGCAGTGATTTGCTTGTGAAATTGAGGTAAGTGCTTGGTTTAACCTTGACTTGAGGGAATAGGAATCCCCAACTTGATTGCTATGTGAAATTGCATGTGTGTGGTGTATAGGTGAGGTGACGAGTATCTATGCACCGCCAAATTATCTGCCTAACCTGATCCCTTCCCCGTTTCCAATTATTTGATTCCTGACTTAATTGTTGTGTGATCATTGATGTTTACATGTCTATTTAGATTCGTTAACTTATTGTTAAGTATTGTTTCAAGTATTTTAGAAGTGTTGGTTGTTCCCTGTGCTTTGTTATGATATATAAAGATTGATCTGGTTGTCAGTGTTGCATTATACATTTCGGTTGTTACATTATACATGTCAGAGCATCGCGATACCAATGAAGTACCTTTAACTCAAACACATTTCTCTTTCTGAAATGTATACCCTCATTAAGCCGCACCAAGTAGTGATATCATTTGCCTAGTCATCTGAAACTATCCATGCTGCCTAAGAAATTTTTTTTGACCTTCCTTCCGGAACTGAACCACGACTTCACATATGCAAATCTCAACTCTACCCACATACCGCATACGCCATGCCATACCGGGAATATTATGGGAACTTCTTGATCCCTTCCGATCCACAAGAAACTACGCACCCAACTAGCCAAGAACTTCCATTTGATCCCATTTAGAAGCAAATTCACTACACGTCACCCGCACCTCACGCCAGAAGAAAATATGCACCCTTAACCGCGGTAGAAACCATCAGGAACTATCCGAAATCCCATTTGCGCAACACCAAACCATCAGGACTGAATCCTTCTAACTCAACCAAGCTACGCAGGCCACCAAAAATCAAAGAGCATTGCTAAGAAACACCCGTAAAACTCGTCACCTCATGAACACCCAAAGAACTAATTGTATCCCTTACCATGTCGATTCGGCCTACTACCAAGTTGCCCTATTTACCCAAGTTTCTTCTGACTTACCTTCAAATTGATACTTCTCCTTACCGTAATACCACAATTCTCAACCCCAGACTCACCTCACGAGTCCCAAGCATAAAACTGTACCGTCTTAAGCTCGTAAGCCGCCGAATACCCCCTCAATTATCCCCAAGAGTATCACATTCAAAATACTTTGAACCTAAAGCCATTACCTTCACTTTCCTGATATTGATATGTAGAATCCATGATGACGTAGAAATGCCATAAGTCCTCATACCCTCCAATGTAAATCTCAATCACACTGATCAATTAGGCAGAATCGATCTGACCCATTTGTACACTAACATACTAGGAAAGTAATCCACTCACTTGAAGCCACGGGCAAATTCATACACTGCACACACTACACCTTTTACAATTACCTCTCAGTCATTCCATATAATTCATTTACCCATAGAGAACATTACAACCTGTATCGAAGAATTTTCATTACTCGAGTCATTCCCAGACCCCACACCTGCAGGTCATAACTGATTTACCAATCTACCTCTAATTGAAACCAATACACACAAAATCGTGTAATCAACTTATCATTAACAGACTCCCCCACTTGGCTTAAAGCTAATGACCAAGACAACCAATAACTCAAAACGCCCATAATAACACAACCCGTCTAACAGCTCAAGTCATCTGCAAAATCTCGCATTCACCATTGTAATAGTCATGCCAACTTCCACAAGCGATCTAAACTCAAATTAAAACATATATCCTTTACTGGTAGAGGAGAACTTACAGAACATCATAAGGATCAGACACCCTACGAAAACCCGCAGGAGATACCCCTGCTCGCTTAGCCTTAACCGATATCTCTCTATACACTTCTGAAGACCATAACTATCACGCAATCACCACACCTTCCTGCATCTGAACACAAACAACGCCCATCCTCGAGGCATCACAATACGCAGTAAGAACCTGAAGCCGATGGAAGATCTAACACTAGAGCGGTGGTCAAAGAAATCTTGAGATTCTGGAAGCTCTACCGACACACGTTTGACCACATAGATACCCTCACTGGACACCACGTGTCCCAAGAATGCTACAAAACTGAGCCAGATTCATACTCAGAGAACTTTGCGTAGAGCCTTTCCTCCCTGAATCCTTATAATGCCACCCTCAGATACTGAGTATGCTACTCCTGGATACGTGAATATGCCAGGACGCCATCAATAAATACAATAGCAATGAGTGCTAATACAACTGGAATACACCGCTAATCAGGTACATGAACGCTACTGGGGCAATGATCATCCCAAAGGACATTAGCAGGAACTCATAACACGACAGAAGGATCCGTTCACTCCAAAACTAGACAATATGAGAGGTCTTCCAATATACTCACAACTCAAGGCCATATACTAAACCGAGACAGAAATCAAACACTCAATAAATCTTGCCACATTTCCAGCCAACCCTTTTGTCACAAATCACAGTCTGAACACATTTAACCACCAAATCACACATAGGCATCCAGTCACAAAGTCCTGTCAATAAGGACATCAAAAAGGACATATAAGTCCCCAAATACATGTGCCCACACAACGAAATCTCAGCACTCAAGCCACAGAATGAATGCGGCCTCAAGTCCTCAAGACTGGCCCATTACCAACATGCCAAAATCACATCTCATCCATGGAAGTCACAAGCCGTCGATGCACAGCTGATACCAAGCGCTCTCATGCGCGTTCGAATACATGGAAAGAATTCAAGAGTTATGCTCTTGGCTGAATACAATGGATTCGCACAACAAGAATTCAAGAATGTGAGATTTCCTGAGGGTTCTGCAGCCTCTCGAAGATAAGTACAGACGTCTTCGTACCGATCCGCAAGACTCTACTAAACCTGCTCATGACCGATGAGTCCTATGTAACCTAGCGCTCTGATACCAACTTGTCACGACCCCAAATCTAATCCAGTCGTGATGGCGCCTATCGTGGAACTAGGCCAGCCAAAACTACACTCAAATCATAATAAGCTTCCGTTTACGTCTTTACTAAACTAATAACCGATAAAGGTTTCCTTTAAATATTTATAAAATAGTTAAAGCTATATCGAATATTAAATACAACCCCCGAGATCCCGGAGTCACTGGTCATGAGCATCTACATAAAAATATACAACTCAAAAGAAAATAAATTCTATAATAGTAAGCAGGAGAGAGAGCAGGACTGCGGACGCATGCAGCTACCTCGCAAACCTCCGAGAAATCTCTGGAACAGATACACAGCTCACCCTGCCCTAACATATGGATCTGCACACAAGGTGCGGGGAGTAATGTGAGTACACCAACTCAGTAGTAATGAAAATAAATCAGGTCTGAGCAGCAAGAAACACATAAAATCAATTCATCAATTCACAATAAGCACAACCTTTCTTTCCAACAATGTATACGTTAAATCATCACGCTTAAAAGCTGATTTAAGTAAAAATCATTTGGAAATATACTTTTCAATAGTTTCAACATAACTTTCAAGAAGTTTAGTGTAAAAATGCTGAAAATCATAAAAAGGCCCCTCGGGCAAAACATATTTCGTAAGTTCAGAGTGAAAGTGGTAAAATCATAAGTAGCCCCTCGGGAAAAAACATGTATCATAATTTACCCCTCGGGCATGCCTCACAGTCACTCATAATCAGCCCCTCGCGCATACCTCACAATCACTCATAATCAGCCCCTCGGGCATACCTCACAGTCACTCATGCCTCCCAATCACTCGTCACTCGGTTCTCGGAACTCGGCACTCGACACTCGCACTCAGTAGGTACTTGCGCTCACTGGGTGTGTACAGACTCCGGAGGGGCTCCTTCAGCCCAAGCGCTAATATAAAGCCACCTCGTGGCGTATCATATCTTCACAATCACACTCTCGGCCTCACTCAGTCAGAACCTATCAAAAGCCCCTCGGGCGTATCAATAAAACGGGGTACTAGACCCAAAACATCATTTTATATCTTAAAATAGTGTAAACCAGGCTGAGTTTCGAAAATAGTAAGCACAATGTGACTGAGTGTAAATCATCAATAAACAGTGAGGAAATAGCAGTAAAAAGCCCCTAAGGGGTCTAAACAAGTCGGCACGAGGCCCCAAACATGACTTATAGCCCAAATATAGCAATAGTCTTTAGAACACAGTTTAACATATGATTTAGAGTAAAATACGCAACTCAATAGTTGCCGCGGAGAGGACCAAGTCCAATCCAAAAATCAGTGCGCGCCACATACTCGTCATCCGACATGTGCGCCATACTAAAAAAATAGTGAGAAATATGTAGTCCGGGGTTTCATAACCTCAGAACAAGATTTATAACCATTACTTACCTCTACCGGGCCACAGTACTAGACCGCCATGCTCTTGCCCCTCAAATTGGCTCCCGATTGCTCCGAATCTAACCAAAACCAGTTTAACATCATCAATATATGCTAAACCCGATCGAAAATTATCAATTTATACAAAAATCTCGAAATTCGGCCAAACCCGAGCCCCGAGACCACATCTTGGAATTCGATAAAATTTACATCACTAGAAACCTCGTCCTCCCACGATTCTACACATACCAAGAACACCACAATCGGACCACAATTGCCTACCCAAATCACCAACATAATTTTTCCAAACCTCCTCCCATTTTTCCAAACTTTTTCTACTTAGTTCTTCAAATTAAAAGCCTAATCCGAACAAAATAGCATAGAAACGACTTTTATAATCCGGGAACTTACCTCCACTGAAGACCCTCAAATTCTTTCTTCAATTTTCCCTCAAATAAGCCCCAACTGCATGCAACAATGGAAGAATAACCAAAATTTCGCGGAGGCACTCTTTTATACTGTTCTGCCCAGCTAATCCGCACCGGGGACCTTTCCTCGCACCTGCGGTCCCAGGTGTGCACCTGCGAAATCCCACTAACAGACCAAATTCTCGCACCTCCGATCTCTTCTCCGCACCTGCGGCTTCGCAGACGCGGCCAACGTTTCGCACCTGAGGACTCCTCCTGCATAGCCTTCTTTTGCACCTGTGCATGGACCTTCGCACTTGCGGCTTCGCACCTGCGGCTGCCCATCCTTAGTTGCGGCCACACCAGCAGCTTTACACCAGCAGCCATTTGCTGCAAATTTCCTAAGTTCAAACCCTCACCAACCATCTGAAATCAATCCCGAGCCCCTCGGGGCCCCAGCCAAACATACCAACACACCCCATAGCATCATTCAAACTTAGTCGAGCCTTCGAAACACCAAAAACAACACGAAAACACCAAAATTACATCAAATTCAAACCTATGAACTTTGAAACTTCTAAATCTCGCCAATGATGCCGAAACTAGCCAAAACACATCCGATTGAACTGAAATTTTGCACACATATCCAAAATGATATTAAGAACCTGCCCCAACTTCCGGAATTCCATTCCGACCCCGATAGTCTATTTTCCACTGCCGACCGGGAATCGCCAAAAACTAACTTTCGCCAATTCAAGCCTAATTCTACTCTGGACATCAAAACTACATTCCAAACACACTCCAGAGTCCCAAATCACCTAACAAAGCTATTAGATCCATAAAATCCGCATTCCGAGGTCGTTTACGAATAAGTCAACTTCCGGTTGACTTTTCCACTATTGAACCAAGTTAAGAGACTAAGTGTCTCACTTGTCACCATGACCACTCTAAGCTCGAACCAACCGGCCCAATACACATAATTGAAGCTGAACCACATATAATGAAGCAGAAACAGGGGAAATGGGACTAAACTCTCGGAACGACCGGCCAGGTCGTTACACTAGGACCCCTTTAATTCCTGTTTTTAAAGTAATGTATCTTTGTCTAAATTGCTTTATTTGCCTTTAAGACTAATTCGCTTAATAAAGTTCGGCCAGGACCCACCGTTGTGGACCTCGAGGGGTGCCTAACACCTTTCCCTCAAGGTAATTTTGAGCCCTTACCTGATGTCTGGTAATACAAACTAGTTTCATGAGTCAATTACTCTAGGTGCCCTAACGCACCTTAATCCGTTAGGTGGTAACCCGATTTCGCGAGGAAAAAAGGGGCGCGACACATCATTTTGTTGAGGGATTCTAAACTATATTCAAATATTTCTTAAAGCATTCAAGTGATTTAGATTTATGAGAAATCAAATAGACATAACCAAAGTGTGTGGAATCGTCAATGAACGTAATGAGATATAAAGCAATAGACCTAGACCTACAATCATTTGACCACAGATATCTAAATGGATTAATTGCAATGGAAAATCAGCTCTCTTAGCCTTTCCAAATGGTTTACAAATAATCTTTCCAACAAGATAATTTTCACAGGTTGGCATTTCAATTTTAGAGAAAGAACCCAAATATTCTTCCCTACCCAATCTATTTATTCGATCCTGCCCTATGTGACCTAATCTTGCATGCCATGTAATAACATCAATATCATTGTTACTAGAATAACATGCCATAACACAACGGTCAAAAAATAGTTATACGTAGAAGGATTACAATCTAACACAACAAAACCATCATAACGTTGTCCAAAACCATAAACAACATTGTCTAGAGTAATTCTAATACCATTACGAGTAAAGTTCAAATTGAAATCTAAATCTAGAAGAACAAACATAGACACTAAGTTTCGTCAAATCTCTAGAACATATAGGACGTCATGTAACATCAAATATCAGCCACGACACATGTCTATTTTGCAAGTGGAACTCGACGAAACTCTATAAATGCTTCTCTATCACGGCACACATGGTCGGTGGCCCCTGAGTCTACAATCTACACAGAATAAGATTCAGTTAGTAAAACAGTACTAGAAACATATATAGCACTTAGAGATGTTTTTTGAAATGTTACCTTTTCCGGCTCAGTGCACTCACGAGCAAAATGCCCTGGAACTTGAAAATTGTAGCACTTCATCTTGCTCTTGTCTTTCTTCTTGTAAAATAATTTTCTCTTCTTGGAATTTGGCTTATTTCTTTTCTTGGAGGATCCTTCTCCGGTCTCCTTACCCTTTCCTTCATTTTTTCCAGTTACTCTTGCGCTAGAATCTTGATCTCTTTATACCACTTGATTGTGCCACAAAGGCATTAGGTACAGCTTTAGCAGAGCCAAGCCGCTCGTCTTCAAGCTCCACATGACGGGAAATATCAGCAAAAGTCTTGATGCTATTAATGTGGGTCAAGTTAACCTTAAGATATTCCCAATTATTGGGAAGAAACTGAATCACTACCTGAACTTGGTGCTCATCAGATAGAACATGGCCAGCCCTTTTGAGTTGAGCAATCAACATCACCCTTGGATGTTGCTTGACACTGTGATCATGACTTTTTTTTACGTGTCAAACTTGATTGTCAAATGTCAAAGGTGAGTCTACAATCTACACAGAATAAGATTCAGTTAGTAAAACAGTACTAGAAACATATATAGCACTTAGAGATGTTTTTTGAAATGTTACCTTTTCCGGCTCAGTGCACTCACGAGCAAAATGCCCTGGAACTTGACAATTGTAGCACTTCATCTTGCTCTTGTCTTTCTTCTTGTAAAATAATTTTCTCTTCTTGGAATTTGGCTTATTTCTTTTCTTGGAGGATCCTTCTCCGGTCTCCTTACCCTTTCCTTCATTTTTTCCAGTTACTCTTGCGCTAGAATCTTGATCTCTTTATACCACTTGATTGTGCCACAAAGGCATTAGGTACAACTTTAGCAGAGCCAAGCCGCTCGTCTTCAAGCTCCACATGACGGGAAATATCAGCAAAAGTCTTGATGCTATTAATGTGGGTCAAGTTAACCTTAAGATATTCCCAATTATTGGGAAGAGACTGAATCACTACCTGAACTTGGTGCTCATTAGATAGAACATGGCCAACCCTTTTGAGTTGAGAAATCAACATCACCCTTGGATGTTGCTTGACACTGTGATCATGACTTTTTTTTTACGTGTCAAACTTGATTGTCAACTATCAAAGGTGAGTCTACAATCTACACAGAATAAGATTCAGTTAGTAAAACAGTACTAGAAACATATATAGCACTTAGAGATGTTTTTTGAAATGTTACCTTTTCCGGCTCAGTGCACTCACGAGCAAAATGCCCTGGAACTTGACAATTGTAGCACTTCATCTTGCTCTTGTCTTTCTTCTTGTAAAATAATTTTCTCTTCTTGGAATTTGGCTTATTTCTTTTCTTGGAGGATCCTTCTCCGGTCTCCTTACCCTTTCCTTCATTTTTTCCAGTTACTCTTGCGCTAGAATCTTGATCTCTTTATACCACTTGATTGTGCCACAAAGGCATTAGGTACAACTTTAGCAGAGCCAAGCCGCTCGTCTTCAAGCTCCACATGACGGGAAATATCAGCAAAAGTCTTGATGCTATTAATGTGGGTCAAGTTAACCTTAAGATATTCCCAATTATTGGGAAGAGACTGAATCACTACCTGAACTTGGTGCTCATCAGATAGAACATGGCCAACCCTTTTGAGTTGAGCAATCAACATCACCCTTGGATGTTGCTTGACACTGTGATCATGACTTTTTTTTACGTGTCAAACTTGATTGTCAACTGTCAAAGGTGAGTCACAGTTGTACACCCATATTCCTCTCTTAAATGTGCCCACATGGCTTGAGCAGTAGGATATTGTTCACATTTGAGGATGAGATCGTCAGCAACTGAACTTACAATAATTCCACGTGCAGTGGAATCTTTCTTTTTTTTCAAATATTGTAAGTTTCCAGATCCCTCATGTGTTGGGAAGTGTTACCCTCCTCTAGGTGACTCATAACAAGGTTAATAATTTCAAGAGCATCTTGCTCTTCGAGTAAATACCACATCTTACGACTCCAGATGTCGTAATTTTCACCATTCAGTTTGTCACCCTTGTTCAAGTCAACAATGATACTTTTCAATGCCATGTCTGTTATTAGAGACAATATTACAAGTTTAACTCATCAATATATATACTATAATTAATTTATGCATGTGATTACACACCCAAGCAAATACCTATAATTATAATTCTACATTTAGTGTAGAATCGAAAGGTCACTATGTTTTAATTCATCATCTATATCTAAATATTTTAATTAGTATTAAAATCACTTCTTAGTGTGTACTTTCATTCAAGTCTCAATTCATTACAAGATAAAATAATAAATGATATATGTAACTCGTGAGACAAACATAACTTAACTTTCATTAATATAAAACATATAATAACAATTTACATATTTTCTAGGACATCCATGTACCAATCGAACACTAACTCTTGCTCATATACGCTAAAGGGTGAACTAGGCCAAATATCATGATAAATCTCAGTTAAAATTTCACCACAAGGTTCTCAAAGAGAGTCCGCTAAAATAGCTAATGCTTCTTGGGGTTTTAAGCATTAATTTAGCTTAAAATAGGGTGAATGGTAAATGGAGGAAAAAATAAAATATTTGAGTTTTTCTTCTTGATAAAGGGACATTATCCCGTATTGGAAAAGGAAGAGGTTTTTGATGGGTATATAAGCAATTGATATTCTTCTAGATCTTAAAGAGTTGAGAAGAAGGAAAGCCTCGCGCTGTCGTCATCGTCGTCGTCGTCGCTCGCTCGGCTCGGTTTCGGATTTGAATTTGGTCAAACGATCGATCGATTAATTAATTTTTTGGACCAAATTTATTTGTTAATAGTAAATATTAACATAAATGTTATTAAATATCGGTTTTAATAACATAATATTAATATTAAATCCAATTCCATTATCCTTTTTCCGTTTTTCAGTTTTGTAGCTGAGAATTAACCCCCCTCTTAAATTCCCGGTTTATTGTTGAGTAAATAGCCATTTATGTTATGGCATTTATGCTATGGACGTTTTGCATAAACATCCATTCTGAAGGGTTGCACCTCTTCAATTTTCAGCCCAACATTGGCTATAAATACCAGTCCATTCTCTCAGATTTTTCATACGATTTTCTGAGTTCTCCTCCTTTCTTCTGCATACTTTTAACTTCAAACAAAGCAACAATAAGTGTGATTTTCAACCAAACTTTGTGTTCACCGAAACACTGGGGTTTGAAGTACCACTACACCAGTGTGTAATTCATTCTACCCTGGGAGGAAATAATCCATAACCTTGGATACTAGGAGGGGATTAAATTCCTTGAGGAAACACTGTGAATTCAGTGGGCTCGGATTAACTTTTTGTTTCGTTTACATTTTCTGTTTATATGTTATTTTATCTTTTCCAGAATTAGTTTACAAATACAGTATTCTAACAAGCTTAAGGAATTTAAATTTTGTTTCATTTACATTTTCTATTTATATATTATTTTATTTTTTCCAGAATTAGTTTACAAATACAGTTTACTAACAAGCTTAAGGAATTTAATATTTGTTTTCTGTATTTGTGTTATATCTACTGTTCTGGAAATTAAAGCCTTCGTGGCGATTTTCTACTCCATTGGAGAATAAAATCTATGTGATTTTCTACTCCAGTAGTTTGAACGTTAGTTTTTGTCATTCTTTTACAAAAATGACGAATGACAACGGAAAACAAGCTATTCCGATGATGATTGCCAATGCATCGACAAGCCGAACACCGGCATTGGCACCGATGGAAAAATCCAAAAAAAATTCTGGGATTGATTTCAAGCGGTGGCAGCAGAAGATGTTCTTCTACCTGACTACTTCAAGTCTGCAGAAGCTCATTAAGGAAGATGTTCCTGTTCTGCCCCATGAAGCTCTAGAGAATGAATGCTTTCTCGTGATTGAGGTGTGGAAGCATTTTGATTTTCTGTGCAAAAATTATATTCTTAGCAGACTGGAGGATGATCTGTATAACGTCTACAGTGGTATGGAGACGTCAAAAGAATTGTGGACTGTGCTTGAAAAGAAATACAAAACTGAAGATGTCAGGTTGAAGAAATTCGTTGTCGCTAACTTTTTGGACTACAAAATGGTAGATAGCAAGTCTGTTATTATCCAAGTCCAGGAATTGCAAGTGATTATTCATGATCTCCTTGTTGAAGGTATAAGTCAAATTAATACCGATGTTGAAAGTATTAATTTTAGTATTTTTACTAATAGAATTTTCATTGAAGTTCTTGTCATCAATGAAGCATTCCAAGTAGCTCCTTTGTGGAAGGACTTCAAAAATTACTTGAAACACAAACGAAAGGAGATGTCGCTTGAAGATCTCATTGTTCGGTTGAGAATCAGAGAGGAAAATAAAGCTGCTGAAAAGAGAGGCCGTGGAAACTCAACAATAATGGGAGCAAACATTGTTGAGGATACTTCTCAAAATAAGAGAAAGAGGAAGCAGGCTTCTGGACCGAAAAGCAACCCAAGCAAGAAGCGGTTCAACGAAAATTGCTACAACTTTGGGAAAGCTGGACACGAATCTATAGATTGTCGTGCTTCGAAGAAAGACAAGAAGACGGGTCAAGCAAACATGATTGAAAAGCACAAAGATGTTGATAACTTATGTGCTATGCTTTCCGAAAGCAACCGGTGGGCAATCCTAAGGAGTGGCGGATTGATTCTGGAGCCACTCGTTATGTTTGTGCTGTTAGAGAAGCTTTTGCTACATGTGCTCTTGTTGGACCCAAAAAGACGCTTTTTAGGGGAAATGCTAGCACGACCAAGATTGAAGGATGTAGGAAGATATTTTTGAAAATGACTTCTGGCAAGGTGGTGACTTTAAACAACATCCTTCATGTTCCCGAGATTAGGAAGAACTTAGTCTCTACTAGACTTCTTGTTAAGAATGGTTTTAAGTGTGTTTTTGTATCCGATAAGGTTGTAATAAGTAAGAACGAAATGTTTGTAGGAAAAGGTTACCTCACTGAGGGACTTTTCAAGCTGAATGTAATGGTTGTTGAGAATAATAATACAATTTCAGCTTCGTCGTACTTACTTGAGTCAAATGAATTATGGCATATATGTTTGGGTCATGTCAATTATAAAACCTTGCGGAAAATGATTAATTGGGAAGTATTTCCTAAGTTTGAATGCGTATGTTAAACATCCTTATAAGTCAGTTGATAGGAATCCAAATCCTTTAGACTTAATTCACACAGATATTTGAGACATGAAGTCAATACCATATCGCGATGGAAAGAAATATTTCATAACTTTTATTGACGATGGTACTCGATATTGCTATGTTTACTTGCTTATAAAGATGAAGCAATAGACGTATTCAAGAAATACAAAAATGAAGTTGAAACACAACTTAACAAGAAAATCAAAATGATAAGAAGTGATAGGAGTGGTGAATATGAATCTCCTTTTGAAGAAACATGTTTAGAATATGGAATTATTCATCAAAGAACGACCCCTTACGCACCCCAATACAATGGGATTTTGAAAAGAAAGAATCGTTCATTAAAGGATATGATGAATGCGTTGTTGATAAGTTCTGGTTTGCCACAGAACTTGTGGGGGGAAGCCGTTATTGCGGCAAACCGGATACTAAATCGAGTACCCCGTAGAAAAACACAATCAATTCCATATGAAAATGGAAAGGAAGGAAGCCCAAATTTAATTATTTTAAAGTGTGGGGGTTTTTGGTAAAGCTGAAAGTTCCTAAATCCAAAAGGGTAAAAATGTCACAAGCACAAATTCCCAACCCTCGGGATCATGATGGAGCCTAACACCACACTTGCTAGGCAAGCCAATGTAATTAACAATTTTCTTTATAAGTTTACTTAAACACAAAAGAACAGTGTAAAATAAGAAGGAAATCTGATACTTTCCAATAAATGCAATCGGGAATAATATTCGATATGATGAAACGAACCATAAACAACTACTAAGTGTATAACTACCCAGGGTCTGGTGTCACAATTCATGAACTACTAAAGAATACTACAAATAATTGGGCTGAAAGAAATGTATCTCTGTTTTGAATGAAATAAAACAATATCTAAATAATAAAGGGAAGACTCCAGGAATCTGCGGATGCCAACAGATCTACCTCGTGTCTCCGTGCGAATAGTGTTCGCTACTACTTTCACCTAACTCTGACTGGTACCTGGATCTGCACAAGAAATGCAGAGTGTAGTATCAGTACAACCGACCCCATATACTGAGTAAGTGCCGAGGCTACAACGGGGCAATCATAACATAACCTGTGACAATATATAATAAAGAAAGAAAGGAATCCTAAACTAAGCAAAAACAATAAACTGTAACAATAAATAAAATAACTCGGCTGCCTTTTTCAGGTCTCAGCTATAACCAAATTCTCACATAAGTTTCCGAATTTCCAAATTTCTCTGTAAAATAACCGTAAGAGCAAAAATATGACAAATAGCAAAGTAAAACAGTAAGGTTTCAAATCTTTGAGTTTTTGCGGCGTGCAACCCGCTCCCACCTGTCCACCCTTATTGCTGCTCCCTATATATATCACCCTTTTGCTCCTGTTGCGGTGTGCAACCCGATCCCACCTGTTCACCCTTATCACTCCTTGTTGCGGCGTGCAACCCGCTCCCACTAGACAATCACATCTCTTTATTTATAAAAAAGATTTTCACAATTTAAGTCAAAGTCTCTCACAATATTTATGTCTCAATAATTGTAAACAGAACAAGTTTCACTTTAAATAACAGTAAGAGCAGAATATGAAATAATGACAATAAAACAATGAGTGTTCCAACCTTTAACTTATAAACAGTAAAACATGAATATTCTCCCTTAACGCTCCTTGTTGCGGCGTGCAACCCGATCCCACATGTCCACCCTTATTGCTCCTCCATATATATATATATATATCACCCTTATTTCTCCTGTTGCGGCGTGCAACCCGATCCCACCTGTCCACCCTTATCACTCCTTGTTGTGGTGTGCAACCCGCTCCCACCAGACAAATCACATTTCATCTCTTTATTTATAATAAAGTTTCACAAATCAGATTCCAAACTTTTCACAATACTTAAAACTCAATTATCATAAACAGGAAACTATATTATTCAGAAATTTCACCAATTATCACTACACAGCGAAACCAACCGAAATGTATAATGTAACACTGACAACCAGCTCAATCTTTATATATCATAACAAAACCCAGGGAACAGCCAACACTTCTAAAATACTTGAAACAATACTTAACAATAAGTTAACGAATCCAAATAGAGATGTAAACATCAATGATCACCGAACAATTAAGCCAAGAATCAAATAATTGGAAACGGGGAAGGGATCAGGTTAGGCAGATAATTTGGCGGTGCATAGATACTTGTCACCTCACCTACACACCTCACACATGCAATTTCACGTAGCAATCAAGTTGGGGATTTCTATTCCCTCAAGTTAAGGTTAAACCAAGCACTTACCTCAATTTCACAAGCAAATCACTGCTCTAGCACAGCTTTTCCTTTAGAATTTACCTCTAACCCGCTCAAATCTAATCACAATTGGTTCAATATCATCAAATATTGCTTAAATGAATTAACTTTAATGAAAAACTATGGTTTTCCTATGTTTTCTTATCAAAATACCAAAATCGACCCCGGACTCGCTTGGTCTAAACTCAAGGTTCGGACCAAAACCTGTTTACCTATTCTTCCCCGAGCCCAGATATACAATTGATTTTGGAATCCGACCTTAACTCGAGGTCTAAATTCCCAAATTTCAAAATTCCTAAGTTCTACCCAAAAATTCCAATTTTTACCATGAAAACTCTAGATTTTTGGTTGAAATCTTGTTAAAAGTTGTTAAGGAATGAAAGGAATTGGTTAGAGATCACTTACAAATGATTTTGAGAACTTTGGGTCTTTGAAAAATCGCCCATGGAGGTTTAGGATTTAAGAGAATTGAAAAATGGGTGAAAATCCCGTTTAAAATCTCATTTAAAAGGTTGCAGATGTCGCATTTGCAATCCGGAGTTCGCATTTGCGAAATCTGGGCTCCCTGGGAATACTTTGCATTTGTGATATATATATATACATCTAGGATCCTAGGCATACTTCGCATTTGCGACATCTGGGCACATTCGAAACCAACAATTTTTCCCGACACGAAAATGAGCATAACTTCCTCATACGATGTCCAAATTCGATGATTCTTTTTCCTGTGGCTCCGTAGTTACGATAAGGATCTAATGGCTCAATAAAAACTGAATTTGGATATCATTTTCTTAATATGGTAGCATTTATTCTTGAATAAATGATGATGAAGCATCAAAACAAGCGCAACATAGCCTAAATCTATCCGAAATTCACCCAAGCCCCGGGGCTCCAATACAAACATGTACGCAAGTCTAAAAAATATCATATGGACTTGTTCGTGCGATCAAGTCGTCAAAATAACATCAAAAACTACGAATTTAACCTCAAAAATCTTGCTTTTCTCAAGAACTCTCAAATTTTCTAACTTTTCAACCGGACGTCCAAATCTCGTCAAATCAATTCCGATTCTCACCAAATTTCGTAGATTGGACTTAAATATCTTACCAAACTTGTACCGGGATCTGGAACCAAAATACGAGCCCGATACCAATGAGTTCAAATATTAATTTATTTCCTTTAAAAACCAACACAATAATTTTCTTCAAAAATTGTTTTCTAAGGCTAGGGACCTCGGAATTCAATTCTTGGCATACACCCAAGTCCCATAGTTTACCGCGGACCTCCCCGGATCATCAGAACACAGATCCGGTCTGTTTACTCAAAATGTTGACCAAAATCAACTAAAACCAAAATTTTAACTCTAAAAATTTATATTTCTCATATTTTCACATAAAAGCTTTCCGGTTTCACGCCTGGACTGTGCACGCAAATCGAGGTAATTAAAAATTGTCTTTTTATGGATAATAAGCCTAGAACTGGGTCTAAATTCTTAAAATGACCGTTTGGGTCATCACAATATCCACATCTAAAACAAACGTTCGTCCTCGAACAAACATAGAAAATTACCTGAATTGGCAAACAAGTGGGGATATTTACTCCACATGTCCGACTCGGACTCCCAAGTACCTGCCTCGACGGGATGACCTTTCCATTACATTCGAACTGAAGGATAACTCTTTGACTTTAACTGACGAACCTGTCGGTCTAAAATGGCTACCGGCTCCTCCTCATAAGTCAAATCTTTGTCCAATTGGAAAGCTAAAATCTAACACGTGGGATGGGTCACCATGATAATTTCGGGGCATAGACACATGGAATACCGGATGAACTGAGGATAACCCTGGAGGCAACACACGTGTATAAGCCACCTCCCCCACTCTCTCCAGAATCTCAAATGGCCCGATATACCTAGGGCTCAACTTACCCTTCTTCCCAAACCTCATAACACCCTTCATGGATGATACCCGAAGCAATACTCTCTCTCCAACCATAAATGCCACATCATGAACCTTACGGTCGGCATAACTCTTTTCCCTGGACTGAGCTGCATGAAGTCGATCCTATATAATCTTGACCTTATCGAAGGCCTCTTGAACTAAGTCCGTACCCAATAACCGAGCTTCTCCCGGATCGAATCACCCAATTGGCGATCTACACCGTCTACCACATAACGTCTCATAGGGAGCCATCTGAATGCTCGACTGGTAGCTATTATTGTAGGCAAACTCCGCAAATAGCAATAATTGATCCCAAGAACCTCCAAAGTCAATAACACAAGCACGGAGCATATCCTCCAAGATTTGAATAGTACGCTCGGACTGCCCGTCCGTCTGAGGATGGACCCGTGTACCCAACTCGCGCTGAACTTCCCTCTAAAAATGTGAAGTAAACTTCGTACCTCGATCAGAAATGATAGACACGGGCACACCGTGAAGGCGAACAATCTCTCAAATTTATATCTCTGCCAACCACTCCGAAGTATATGTACTTGCCACTGGAATGAAATGTGCTGATTTAGTCAGCCTATCCACAATAACCCAAATTACGCCGAACTTCCTCTAAGTTCGTGGGAGTCCAGCAACGAAGTCCATAGTGATACGCTCCCACTTCCACTCAGGAATCTCTATCTGTTGAAGAAAACCACCGGGTCTCTGATGCTCATACTCACTGCCTTCCTACTCAATGCATCAGCCACCACTTTGGCCTTCCCCGGATGGTACAATATAGTGACGTTATAATCTTTCAATAACTCTAATCATCTCCTCTGCCTCAAATTAAGATCCTTTTGATTGAACAAGTACTGAAGACTATGATGATCCGTGTAAACCTCACACGGCACACCATAAATATAGTGCCTCCATATTTTCAATGCGTGAACAATGGCTGCCAACTCTAAGTCATGGACAGGATAATTCTTCTTATGAATCTTCAACTGTCGAGATGCATATGCAATCACCTTGACATCATGCATTAATACTGCACCTAATCCAATATGAGATGCACTGCAATACACCGTGCACAGTCCTGAACCCGTGGGCGACACCAACGTTGGCGCCGTAGTCGAAGAAATCTTAAGATTCTGAAAGTTCAACCCACACTCGTCCGACCATTTGAATGGAACACCCTTTTGGTTCAGTATGATCTTAATAGTTTTTCATAATCAATTACAGAATCACCAAATAATTTGACGTAACAATAATCCCCTTTCAACCCTTCACAATAATGATAACGAGATGCGATGCATGAAGACCTCATAATCATTTACCCGAATTAACGTATCTCATTTAACGCCACATGGGAGGGCACCTACCTTGTAGGTTAAAGCTCAATAATTATCGCACGGATTTGGCAAATTATGCACAGATAATAATTTTTTTTTGTACAAAAAATTTCAAAGAAACCTAACAGGAATGACTCCCCTTTAGTACTATAGTAAAGTTTTAATTTAGCAAGGGAGGATTTAAACACAAGAATTTTCATCACAAGGATCCCGTCCTTATATAACTTCCACCGTTGCTCGTAGCCCAATTTAAGCATATCAAATCATATTAAAATGCGAGGATTTCGCCCTCAGTTCCGAATCACAAGTAATATGCACATCGTGCCACTTGAAACATTCCCTTTTCTTCTTTTAAATATTTTCCGTTAAACAAAATTACAACACTTAATGATAGATATAGCTATCTCCATAGAATTTCTCAATATAAGTATTCACATAAGTAGATTTCAGAATTACGAAGATAACCAGAGAGTGGAGCATATTAGGAGGACTTTCCTAGATACTCATAATCGAATCAGGTTAAGGAAATTATCACTTTATAATAACTAGATATTGTACTTATAACGACACCATCTGGTGTAGCGACCTCAGCCATACCATAGAAAATATATTAACAGGCTGGGTCTCCATCTCTAGGAATCTGACATCCACCTTCGACATTCCAACCCCTTTTCCCCTTGTTGGTCATGTCAGTTGAGTTGTAACTGCAATGGGGCATGTAGCCTGAGTGCTCTGATGAAATATGACTCTCCCAAGTCTAGGACAATTTCTACCACTAGCTAAAATAAAGTATCAACCTGCCCTGAGTCGTACAAAAATTTTACAATCATATTTGAGTCCTTTAATGAGTCTGTGAACTTGCTCTCTGGCTATATGAACCGAAGTAGGAGTATGACGGGCTAGCTTATCGAACCTGATGGCATATTCTGACACCGTCATGGTGAACTGATGCAACCGTTCAAACCCTATGCGCCACGCATTATGGAGAGCCTGAGAAACAAACTCTTTCAATAGAATTTATGAGAACTGAGTCAAATAGTTGGTGTTGCATTGGCTGGTCGTCCTCTTCGTTGTCTTGCCACAAACACCGGTGATCAATTTCTTCTTTTACTATGTTGACTCAACACTGCTGAGCTACCCCATTTATTCATATACTCTTCGTTATTCTTTTAGGGTAAATCTCATCCCTATTGACACACAATGATCATAAAAGTATAGCTCTATACAGATAAATCTTGGCTCGAACCATATAGTCTAGAAGCTCGTCAACCACTGTACTCCCTCTGGAGCACCCCAAAATCAACAACCGTGACTTTCACGCTGAGTAGACCTTCTGTAGATTTAAAGTTGGTTATATAACTCCTTTGGTACTGAGGTATAGGTTATTAAGGAGGCGGACATACTGCAAGTCCCAGCTTTATCTATTGCAAAATCTTAGTCCTTATACATTCCAGGCCAAAATCGATATAACTCATGAGCCTGCAATCTATTCCTTGACAGTGGAGTCCCCCACTTGGCGTGAAGTCCTAAGTCACAACGTCTGATAATCCACCATGTTAAACTTCACAACTCATATAAATCAACCCTATTGCTTTCAACTATTCCCACGTTCTGCAATACTTCATAGCTATGAATCCTTCTGGAACCTGACTGGTCGAACATGTACCAACTGAGCTAGAACCTCCGCTTCTAGATCCATTTGAGGCTCTACCATAGGTGCTGATGTTCGAGCTCTGGACTGAGCTTTGCCTCTACCTCTACCCCTAATCGTAGCTGTCATTGGGGCTCCATTTCTTGTCCGGTTGTGGACACATTGCATGTTGTCGAGATTTGTGAGAGGACAAGAATAGACGAGTTCAATCATTACTGATAGAATAAATTCGCATGATAGAGTAGAATAGAAGTGAAATTGTTCCTAACTTCATAGCCTCTGAGAGATAAGTATAGGCATCTCCGTACCGATCCTTCAGACTCTATTAAGCTTGTTCGTGAATTGTGAGGCCTAGGCAACCTAGTGCTCTGATACTAACTTGTCACGACCCAAATTCCCAACCCTCGGGATCGTGATGGCGCCTAACATCACACTTGCTAGGCAAGCCAATGTATTTAACCATTTTCTTTATAAGTTTACTTAAACACAAAAGAATAATGTAAAATAAGAAGGAAATATGATACTTTCCAATAAATGCAATCAGGAACAATATTCGATATGATGAAACGAACCACAAACTAATACTAAGTGTATAACTACCCAGGATCTGGTGTCACAATTCACGAACTACTAAAGATTACTACAAATAATTGGGTTGAAAGAAATGTATATATATTTTGAATGAAATAAAATAGTATCTAAATAATAAAGGGAAGACTCCAGGAATTTGCGGACGCCAGCAGATCTACCTCGTGTCTCCGTGCGAATAATGTCCGCTACTATTCACATAACTCTGACTGGTACCTGGATCAACACAAGAAGTGCAGAGTGTAGTATCAGTACAATCGACCCCATGTACTGAGTAAGTGCCGAGCCTAACCTTGACGAAGTAGTGATGAGGCTACGGCGGGGCAATCATAACATAACCTGTGACAATATATAATAAAGCAAGAAAGAAATTCTAAACTAAGCAAAAATAATAAACTGTAACAATAAATAAAATAACTTGACTGCCTTTTTCAGGTCTCAGCTATAACCAAATTCTCACATAAGTTTCCAAATTTCCAAATTTCTCTGTAAAATAACCGTAAGTGCAAAAATATGAAAAATATTAAAGTAAAACAGTAAGTTTTCAAATCTTTGAGTTTTCAAAATCAGTAAAACATAAGTGTCCTCCCTTATCGCTCCTTGTTGCAGCGTGCAACCCGCTCCCACCTGTCTACCCTTGTTGCTCCTCCCTATATATATCACCTTTTTGCTCATGTTGCAGCGTGCAACCCGATTCCACCTGTCCACCCTTATCACTGCTTGTTGCAGCGTGCAACCTACTCCCACTAGACAATCACATCTCTTTATTTATAAAAAGGATTTTCACAATTTAAGTCAAAGCCTTTCACAATATTTATGTCTCAACAATTGTAAACAGAACAAGTTTCACTTTAAATAACAGTAAGAGCAGAATATGAAATAATGACAATAAAACAATGAGTGTTCCAGACTTTAACTTATAAACAGTAAAACATGAAATTCTCCCTTAACGCTCCTTGTTGCAGCGTGCAACCCGATCCCACATGTCCACCCTTATTGCTCCTCCATATATATATATATATATATATATATATATATATATATATCACCCTTATTCTCCTGTTGCAGCGTGCAACTCGATCCCACCTGTCCACCCTTATCACTCCTTGTTGTGGCGTGCAACCCGCTCCCACCAGACAAATCACATTTCATCTCTTTATTTATAATAAAGTTTCACAAATCAGATTCCAAACTTTTCACAATACTTAAATCTCAATTATCATAAACAGGAAACTGTATTATTCAGAAATTTCACCAATTATCACTACACAACGAGATCGACTGTTGATATTCAAGGTTGAGATTTGGGATGTGTCATTTATTCGAGCGATGGAGTTGAGATCAGATTAGTAATCCGTGCGCTTCATGGACTTTGAGACTGAGAGTTCTCATAAATAGGTTATTTTGTGGTAGTGAACTGTGAAGATGCGAGCAGAGCTAGTCGGATGTTAGTATGTACATTGATTCTGTCATTGTGAACTTTTTGGTAAGACATCTATCTGTTATGGGTGACCAAAGTTAATTTAGGGTTATTGGTAGGCTAATATGGGTGTGTGTTCTGCACCAGGTCAGAATTGTTGGCTCCAAATTTCTATTACTGAGGAATGTACCATGCGATTGTGATTGATTTTATTCATGCTCTGGAGTGATCTATGAGTTACCCTATGGTGTTGCGAGGAATGGTGATTATTGGTTATATGCACATATCGTGCGGTTCTAATTGGGCTTTATAGCTAGATTTGAGTAAGATAAGTAATTGGGTGTTGCGGGATTGAGACGTGTTGGTTATGTACCTTCTAATTCGTGTGGCATGGTATCGTTCGGTTTCCCCGTGGTTATGGTAATGCACTTTGAATACTTGACGTCGAATTTTGACTGGTTATTGATTTTGGGCAAGGTGTCTTGAAGTATTTCCAGTGGACCAGCGTTTGGATGAGATCGTGCAGAGTAGCGGAGTTATGTAGAGGTATGACCTTTGGTATTGGATTCGTGTGTTTTGATTTTTACGGTGTGTGCCAGGCTATTAGCATGATATGGTGATGGTAATTGTTAATGTCAGTATAGTCCTCTCGTGTGGATCTTTTATATAATTTGATTACATTGGGATGTTGCTATTAAGTGCACAAGTTGCACAGATTTTGGCTTCGCATTGTATCAATATGTCATGTCATCAGGGTGGTCGTGATGGATGAGAAAAGGTCATTGGACCTAGAATGAAAATTTTCAGAATTGTCTACGACATAGTTGGAAGGATAAATATCGGGAGTCGACTTAGAAATCTGCTATAATTCCTGTTTGGGAAGGGGGAGCTTCATGTCTGGCTGATCGGACGAATGGTTGCTAGTTTCTACGTGCTTCTTTACTCATCAACAGTATATGAAAGTGTTAGAGCGAGTATTTTCTTGATAAGAGGTTATGTACCGGCATTGGGTTGTTTTGAGCAGCTATTGTGATTAGGAGTTATCGCTCTAGGTGTTGGAGTCATGCGGTAAATTATGTGATTTCATCTGGGGTTGCGTATATGGCTTGATTCAGCATGTTCAGACTTGTTCAATTTATAGTTATGGAATTTTGATCTTGTATGTTATTTCAGAAGTGGGAATTTGGTTCTAAGGTTTATGGGTCAGGATTGGATTTCGAAATTTCAACGGTGTTGTGCTATTGGACCTATATGAGATAGGGTGACGTGCGATCACCCCCGGGTATGTGCATGGTAGGCTACGTAGCAGTTTGATGGTGTTCGAGAACAACTCTTGGCCCGTTCGAGGACGAACGTATATTTAAGTGGGGGAGGATGTAACGACACGGCCGGTCGTTCCGAGAGTTTAGCCCTGTTTCCCCGTTTCTGCTTCATTATATGTGGTTCAGCTTCATTTATGTGTGTTGGGTCGGTTGGTTCGGGCTTAGAGTGGTCCTGGTGAGAAATGAGACACTTAGTCTCTTAACTTGATTCAATAGTGGAAAGTCAATTAAAAGTTGACTTATTCGTAAACAACCTCGGAATGCGTATTTTATGGCTCGGATAGCTTCGTTAGGTGATTTGGCTTGAATTGGCTTGAATTCGTAAACAACCTCGGAATGTAGTTTTGATGTCCATAGTAGAATTAGGCTTGAATTGGCAAAATTTAGTTTTTTGGCGATTTTTGGCCGGCAGTGGAAAATAGGCTATCAGGGCCGGAATGGAATTCCGGAACTTGGAACAGGTTCGTAATGTCATTTTGGATATGTGTGCAAAATTTCAGGTCAATCGGATGTGTTTTGGCTGGTTTCGGCATCATTGGCGAGATTTAGAAGTTTCAAAGTTCATAGGTTTGAATTTGATGTAATTTTGGTATTTTCGTGTTGTTTTTGGTGTTTCGAAGGCTCGACTAAGTTTGAATGATGCTATGGGGTGTGTTGGTATGTTTGGTTGGGGCCCCGAGGGGCTCGAGATTAATTTCAGATGGTTGGCGGGGGTTTGAACTTAGGAAATTTGCAGCAAATGGCTGCTTGTGTAAAGCTGCTGGTGTGGCCGCACCTGCGGATAGGCAGCCTCAGGTGCGACGCCGCAAGTGCGAAGGTCCATGCGCAGGTGCGAAAGGAGGCTAGGCAGGTGGAGTCCGCAGGTGCGAAGCGTTGGCCGCGCCTGCGAAGCCGCATGTGCGGAGAAGAGATCGCAAGTGCGAGAATTTGATCTGTTAGTGGGATTTCGCAGGTGCACACCTGGGACCGTAGGTGCGGGTCCGCAGGTGCGAGGAAAGGTCCGCAGGTGCGGATTAGCTGGGCAGAACAGTATAAAAGAGTGCCTCCACGAAATTTTGGTTATTCTTCCATTGTTGCATGCAGTTGAGGCTTATTGGAGGGAAAATTGAAGAAAGAATTCGAGGGTCTTCAGTGGAGGTAAGTTCACGGATTATAAAAGTCGTTTCTATGCTATTTTGTTCTGATTAGGCTTGTAATTTGAAGAATTAAAATAGAAAAAGTTTGGAAAAATGGGAGGAGGTTTGGAAAATTTCTTTTGGCGATTTGGGTAGGCAATTGTGGTCCGATTGTGGTGTTCTTGGTATGTGTAGAATCATGGGAGAACGAGGTTTCTAATGATGTAAATTTTATTGAATTCTGAGATGTGGGACCGGGGCTCGGGTTTGGCCGAATTTTGAGATTTTTGTATAAGTTGATAATTTTCGATTGGGTTGTGTTCCTTTAGCATATATTGATGATGTTAAACTGGTTTTGGTTAGATTCGAAGTAATCGGGAGCCAATTTGAGGGGAAAGAGCATTGCGGTCTAGTGTTGTGGCCCAGTAGAGGTATGTAATGGTTATAAATCTTGTCCTGAGGGTATGGAACCCCGGACTACATATTTCTCACTGTTTTTTTGGAATGGCGCACATGTTGGATGACAAGTATGTGGCACGCACTGATTTTTGGATTGCACTTGGTCCTCTCCGCGGAAACTATTGAGTTGCGTATTTTACTCTAAATCATATGTTAAACTGTGTTCTAAAATAATTTACACTCAGTCACATTGTGCTTACTATTTTTGAAACTCAGCCTAGTTTACACTATTTTAAGATATAAAATGATGTTTTGGGTCGAGTATCCCGTTTTACTGATACACCCGAGGGGATTTTGAGAGGTTTTGACTGAGTGAGGCCGAGGGCGTGATTTTGAGGATATGATACGCCACGAGGTGGCTTGATATTAGCTCTTGAGCTGAAGGAGCCCATCCGGAGTCTGTACACACCCCCAGTGAGTGCAGGTACCTACTGAGTGCGAGTGCCGAGTGACGAGTGATTGGGAGGCATGAGTGACTGTGAGGTATGCCCGAGGGGATGATTATGAGTGACTGTGAGGCATGCTCGAGGGGCTGCTTATGATACATGTTTTTGCCCGAAGGGCTACTTATGATTTTACCACTTTCACTCTGAACTTATGAAATATGTTTTGCCCGAGGGGCCTTTTATGATTTTTCAGCATTTTTACAAACTTCTTGAAAGTTATGTTGAAACTATTGGCAAGTATATTTCCAAATGATTTTTACTGAAATCGGCTTTTAAGCGTGATGATTTAACGTATACATTGTTGGAAAGAAAGATTGTGCTTATTGTGAATTGATGAATTGATTTTTATGTGTTTCTTGCTGCTCAGACCTGATTTATTTTCATTACTACTGAGTCGGTGTACTCACATTACTCCCTGCACCTTGTGTGCAGATCCAGGTGTTAGGGCAGGGTGAGCTGTGTATCTGTTCCATAGATTTCTCAGAGTTTTGCGAGGTAGCTACATGCGTCCGCAGTCCTGCTCTCTCTCCTGCTTACTATTATAGAATTTAATTTCTTTTGAGTTGTATATTTCTATGTAGATGCTCATGACTAGTGACTCCAGGATCTCGGGGGTTGTATTTAATATTCGGTATAGCTTTAACTGTTTTATAAATAGTTAAAGGAAACCTTTATGGGTTATTAGTTTAGTAAAGATGTAAATGGAAGCTTATTATGATTTGAGTGTAGTTTTGGCTGGCCTAGTTCCACGATAGGCGCCATCACGACTGGCTTAGATTTGGGGTCGTGACACATGGTTTTTTTAGCCTATAGGATCATTTCCATGCAATACATGGTAACTTTCCCCAAGTTGGGGTGCTACTCATAGTATTAGCGCACGAGTTATCATCTCCTTTACTATCCAATTACTATCTTTCAGTTATTACCTAAGCGTTCTAGTAGCTTCTAACTCGTTCCTTATGCGTGCACTATCCGTCCCTTACCTATGGTCCTGTAGGTGTTTAGGACCTCTATTTAGGGTGGTTCTAGACTGACATATGTTGCTTAAAATGAGGAAAATCTAGGCGACAAACCAAATTTAGATAGGACTATCATATAAGGGGAAAAATAAGGGCTCATATTAACCTCCACAAGTAGACCACAAATGCACGCAATTAAATCAGAAAACTTAATTGATTTAGGATCCTATAGGAAGGATATCTAGATGAGCATAAACAGAATGTAAGAAGGCAGTTTATTAAAATGAGCATTGGGACCTACTAGCTTGCCTACCTCTTAGTGTGTAGGTAGGTGTGTCTAAGTGTAAGTGTAATTGTATAAGCCTATTTGAAATCAGAACAATGAAAGTCTTTTATAGCATACAGTAGAGTAAAACCAAATAAGGTAGGAAAATCAATGGCACACAAATAAGGTGTAGAGATCAGTTTATCAGTCAATTAGGGTTAACACAAATCAATTAATAGGACATAATCACGTAAATATCACTTAAATTAAAGAGAATCTTATACAAAATAAATCAGCAGACATGAATAAGGTTAAATAAGGTAAGCAGTAAGTCTACCAATCAATTATAAATCAGCCCCAATAATCAAAGCACAAAAATCAGGTCAGTAATAGAATTAAGGAAAGTAGCACCAATTACTAATCACACATAAGGAAATAATAAGTAAAAGTCTGATAACGAAATATCGCTATTAAAGGAAAACACAATTTCAAACCCTGATTTAAGCAATAAAATCAATTAACACTTTAATTGACAGATTTAAGGCAAACTGTGAGACCCCACGTGTTTTTTTCTCTTCTCTTACATAATATACGTAACGTGGCGTTGTTATATTAGGTATATATGATTGGGTATAGCACATTGGGAGAATAAGACTGAAAATGTAAGGTAATATCAAGGAACTAAACTAAATTTTTAGATCAAAGGAATCCCTTAAACAAAGGTTCGTGCTTAAAGAAATGGCTCGGGTAGCACCCCGCGCGTTCGGAAGGTTTAAGTTAACTTGCACCTGTGGGATAAGACTAAGAGTGTCTAATATGCTAAGAATAATGTGTTAGGACGTATTATAATATCACACTGGTCACATGTTAATTTTTGGAGTCAAGCAAGTTGCGAAATAAAGGTCGGCAAAAGTTATCGTAAATTTCTCTAATAAATTTTCTAAACTTTGGGTCAAATGTATCAGATCATATCTCCCAATATATAAAGAGTTATGAGACCCACAACCTACCTAATCTAAGGTCTACGAGTCTAGTTCTCAACCAAAAAAGACTTCACATCAAACCGACATCGGAGTAAAGAGTTATGACTGTTTTACCGCGGGATGTCCGGGCTGAAACCGGGTCGCGAACCGGGTCGGGTCAAACAAGTGGTGTGAGTCGGCAAATTCGACTTTTAAGACCCCAAAACATTTCATTTTAGTCCCAAAACAGTGAGAAAGCTGAATAGAAGGTCCCATGGTGTTCTTGAGTGATTAAGGTGCGTTTTGAACGATTTCTATCGTTAAAGTTTGCCCCCGTGCCTAGAAACGCAATATCTACGCTTTGCAATCGTTTCCCCCTTCTATTAGCTGTGTTTGGAGCTATTTCTGGAAGATAGAAATTTTTTGTTCTTGCTGGTTCTTCAGGCTTTATACTTGGTTTTCCAAGGTAATCATCTTGGGACTCTTTTACGATCGTTTTTACAAAGTTCTACGGACGTTTTGTCAAGTTAGGGTCATATGACAAATCTGTCAATTTAAACTCTATTATGAACTGTTTATAGCTGCGTATAAGCTGCATAATAGTGTTTGCGAAGCTTAGGACGTAAGGAACAACTTTCGCGAAGGAACTGCAGGCATTCTGACGTTCGTTGGAGAGGTATGTTAAGGCTAAGCTCCGTCCTTCCTTTTAGCACGAATTCTGGGAAATTCCTAAGACGCCAAATGTGATATTTACTATTCTATTGCTAGAAAGACCTTCTGTGAAAGGCATTGGGATCGTAGCTGAAGTATTTTAATGATACTATTTNATTCTATTACTAGGAAGACCTTCTGAGAAAGGCATTGGGATCGTAGCTGAAGTATTTTTATGATGCTATTAGGTTGATATTCCACTCGTTCGGTTAAATAGGGTATTCGACATCTATATATGTCATTTTGTTGGCTTCCTTAACTATATGTCCATATATATGAATTCTTATTCGTCTTTGGGTTGTGTGACTTAAAGATAAAGGCATTTAGTATTTGCGATCAATCCTTCTTCCTTGTTAAAGTGTATTTTAAAAATCTCTAAAGTGATACGTCAATTTCCGAAAATCTCAAATATAATTTTTGTGTTTAAACTACTAAAACACTTGATTTTTGAAATACTTTCTTTTACTAATTATCAAGAAATCAGGTATAAGGACTAAGTGAACCACCTTAAGATTTTTATGAACATCTTCAGAGTTAAGTTATCTTTCTAAAAGTCGAGTTATGTTTTCAAGATTATTCAAAAAACACATGAGGTTCCACGAGACATTCGCATGCGATGCGAAGGTGATTATGAGATTATGAGAATAAGAGTATCAATGAGCCAAGATTTTCTAAGTTCTTGTTATGGATTATTATGTGCATTCAAAGTTCATATCATACATGTCATATTATGCATGGCCTTCGAGCTATAATCGGAGGTAAGGGGCCTATTTGCCTGAAAGACTATATATATTGTACAGATGGCCACAGGTTGGCAATATGATACCGGTTAGATACCGGGAGAGACCGACATTGCTAGAATTTGGTTGGGTAGGTCATGCATATGCATAAATATATATGTATTCACAACATACGATTACACGAGCATACCATGCATATTTGATTACTATGAGGTCGGATGTCGGCCATGGAGGCTATCGGGGTTTCAGTGTCAAGTGGTATCTCTATTACCCTTTTTACATTAGCTATGTATAATTCTACTTTCTGCCTTACATACCAGTACATTTTTATTCGTATTGATCTCCCGTTGCCTGGGGACACTGCATTGTTGTTTCGTGCGTGCAGGTCCAGGTAGAGACTCTGATCGGCCCCTTCGCTATGATTTCAAGGTTCAACTGTGAGTTGGTAAGCTCCACCTCTTCCTGGAGCTTTCGTAGGATGGTTACTTTTGTTGTAAATTTTGGATATAGTCGGGGCCTTGTCCCGACAGTGCTTATGACACTCTTAGAGGCTATTGTGGACACATTATTCTGGGTTTCTTTTTGCAGCTTTCAGTCTCTAGCCCATAGGCTTGGCATGTATATATATGTGTGTAGGCATGTATGTCTTCAATCGCGGCCTTGTCGGCCAGCTAGTACTTTATTATTTTAGCTTGTCTACCTTTGTTTATATGGCTTATTGTTATTCAGGCCATGACCTTAACGTTCCAGGCTTAGTATTTCAGATGTTGTGCTGCCCGATCTGTTGGGCCCCCAGTTTAGTTTGCTAGTATGTTTTGTGGCTAACTCGATCGAATACAGTATCGAGTGCCAGTCGTGCCTCCCCTATTTTGGGGCGTGACAAACTTGGTATCAGAGCAGGTCATATCCCAGGGAGTCCACAAGTCGTGTCTAGTAAAGTCTTACTTATGGGTGTGTTGTGCACCACACTTATAATCAGGAGGCTATGAGGCATTTAGAAATGGTTACCTTTCTTTCAATTAATAGATCATGTTATAGAGCGAAGTTATAAGAACATATGAAATCTAAATCGTGCTTTGTGTTTCTTATCTAACAGGCTACCTACGCTCAGGAGATGGCATATCGAGAGATAGGTATGGATCCGGGGGAAAGTACTAGTCGTTCCCCACTGGGTCAGAGGGATAGATTTCCCTTAGAGGCATATAGTGAGTCTCCACTACCCCTAGTTTCAGCTTCCCCAGCACTTGTTGGAGCCCAAAGAGATGCAGTACCCCCAGCCGTACCAGTTCCATTAGTACTTGAGGCAGCTAGAGACACAGGACCTCCAACACCTGTTGTTCCCCCATCAGAGACTGGGGAGCAGGGGATGAGGGAGGCAATTCAGTTGCTGATTAGGATGGTTTCTATTCATGAGCGACAGCTAGAGTCGGGAGCAGATGCCCGGAGAGATCGGACAGGAAGTTCGACGGTACGAGAGTTTCTTCACTTGGCCCCTCCATTATTTACAGGATCCAGTTCCACTGAGGATCCCCAGGACTTTATAGATCATATGTATAGAGTATTGAGGGTGATGCATGCCTCTGTCACCGAGGCTATGGAGTTGGCTTCTTTTAGACTACGTAATGTAGCCGTCCTATGGTATGAGGCATGAGAGAGATCTAGAGGACCTGATGCTCCACCAGCAGAGTGGGAGGACTTCTCTGAGGCTTTTTTAGCCCATTATTTGCCACGGGAGGTTCAGGAGGCCCGTCTTGACCAGTTTCTTATCCTGAAGCAGGGGGATATGAGTGTGAGGGATTATAGCCATAAGTTTAATTCTTTGGCGAGGTATGCACCAGATATCGTACGTATCATGAGGGCTAGAGTTCATCATTATGTGGATGGTTTGGGGGATCATCTGATTAGAGACTATAGGGTAGCATCCCTATCGGATGATGTTGATATTTCCCATATACAGGCTTTCGCTCAGACTGCAGAGGACCTTTCCTGTCGCATTCGTGATACTCGCAGGGATAGGGAGCAGAGTAAGAGGGCTCGTACTATGTGGTCTTATAGGGAGCCACAGGGTGATTTTAGGCCCCCACTCCATCGATATCCACCTCGGTCGGCAGGTAGTTTCCCACCACATATGCAGGGCCAGCAGTTTGATCGTTATATTCAGTCAGGACCGGGGCAGAGCTCAGGCCAACCTGAGGGCCGTCGACAGGAGCGTTCCGCACAGATGAGACAACCTACTCCTCCATGTACTCAATGCGGTAAGCTGCACACCAGGTAGTGTAGACAGGGTTCGTGTGCATGTTATCATTGTGGGCAGACAAGACATTTTATTAGCCGGTGCCCGGGGTTAGGCAGATGTACACCAGCTCAGCCTTTAGGATCCACAACAGCCTCTTCGCCCTCAGTCCGTGCTCCCCGACCAGGTCCACATCCTACTTAGGGCCGTGGTAGGGGGAGAGGTAGAGGAGACACCTCAGGTTCTTGTGGTGGCCAAAACCGCTTTTATGCACTCACAGGCCGACAAGATTCAGAGGCATCCCCAGATGTTGTAACAGGTGCATTAACAATACGTTCTCATGCAATTTATGCATTGATAGATCTCGGCTCTACATTTCATATATTACTCCATTTATTGTTGGTAAGCTTGACATTAGATCTGAGTTGTTGCCACAGTCAGTTGAGGTGTCTACACCAGTTGGCGTCTCTATTGTAGCTAGCCATGTCTATCGAGGTTGTATAGTGTTAATTAATGACCCTCCTACCTCTGTTGATTTAGTTGAATTGGTTATGCTAGACTTTGATGTCATTATGGGTATGGATTGATTGGCAGCTTATATGATGATATTGATTGTCG
This sequence comes from Nicotiana knightiana, assembly GCA_005239525.1. NCBI lineage: Eukaryota > Viridiplantae > Streptophyta > Magnoliopsida > Solanales > Solanaceae > Nicotiana > Nicotiana knightiana. The sequence goes on along the minus strand of ML368560.1, from coordinate 44,425 downwards.
TGCAAAGTTGGTCCGATTTCATTTTCCTGGTGAGCCTGTCCTTGAATGGAAAGGTAATGCAGCCTCACCCAAGGGTAAGTTTATTTCATACCTTAGGGCTCGGAAGTTTATTGCTAAAGGCTGTATATACCATCTGGTTCATGTCAGGGATATAGATAATGAGCCAGTGACTCTTCAGTCGGTTCCTATTGTGAATGAATTCCCAAAGGTATTCCCTGACGAGCTTCCAGGAATTCCCCCCGAAAGGGAAATCGATTTCGCTATAGATTTGCTTCCTGATACGCAACCTATATCCATTCCTCCCTAAAGAATGGCCCCTGCAGAGCTACGAGAATTGAAGGAACAACTGAAGGACTTGCTCGATAAAGGCTTTATTAGGCCAAGTACATCCCCATGGGGTGCTCCGGTGCTCTTTGTTCGAAAGAAAGATGGCTCTTTGCGGATGTGTATTGACTACATGCAACTAAATAAAGTCACTATCAAGAATAAGTATCTCTTCCACAGATTGATGACTTGTTCGACCAGTTACAAGGTGAAAAATTCTTTTCGAAGATCGACTTGCGATCCGGTTATCATCAGCTACGAGTTAGGGATATTGATATCCCAAAAATAGCATTTAGGACGAGGTATGGCCATTTTGAATTCCTTGTCATGTCTTTCGGGCTTACAAATGCCCCAGCAACCTTTATGGATCTTATGAATTGGGTATTCAAACCATTCTTGAATGAATATGTGATTGTGTTTATTGACGACATCCTGATATATTCACGATTATGCGGACCACTTGCGAGCTGTATTGCAGACTCTCCAGGACTACAGGTTATATGCTAAATTCTCTAAATGTAAATTTTGGCTAACTTCTGTAGCTTTTCTTGGTCATGTTATTACCGGCAATGGTATCAAGGTTGATGGCCAAAAGATTGAAGCTGTGATGACTTGGCCGAGGCCCTTGAATCCGATAGAGGTTTGTAGCTTTTTAGGCTTGGAAGGGTATTACCGAAGGTTTGTGGAGGGATTTTTCTCTATCTCTGCACCATTGACGAAACTAACACATACGGGAGCTAAGTTTCAGTGGACTGAGGCATGTGAACAAAGTTTTCAGGAGCTAAAGAAAAGGTTTACTACGGCACCTGTCTTGACTCTTTCGGATGGCACCGAGGGTTATGTTGTATATTGTGATGCCTCGAGAATTGGCCTAGGTTGTGTTCTTATGCAGCATGGTAAGGTTATCGCGTACGCCTCCAGATAGTTGCGGAAACATGAACAGAAATATCCTACACACGATCTTGAGTTAGCCGCAGTTGTCTTTACCCTAAAGATTTGGCGGCATTATCTATATGGGGTTCATATTGATGTTTTCACCGACCACCAGAGCCTTCAGTATTTATTTAAACAGAGGGAGTTAAACCTACGACAAAGAAGATGGCTAGAACTACTAAAGGACTATGATGTTGATATTTTATATCATCCCGACAAAGCTAATATTGTTACTGATGCCCTTAGCCGGAAGTCCATGGGCAGTCTAAGCCATGTTGAAGCTGATAAGGTCAAGATGATCAGATATCTATGCCAGCTAGCTAGTTTGCAGGTGCGTTTGGTAGACGCAGAGGGTGGACGCATTCTCGTTCAGAATACGGCAAAATCTTCTTTTGTTACTGAAGTGAAAGAGCAACAACATGAGGATCCTGAGCTTATAAAACTGAGGGAAAGTATTCCTCAGCGACGACAACCTTTATTTGAGCTAACTGGAGATGGAGTCCTTAGATACCTGTGTACCGACAGTCGGAGAGCTCCGCACCAAGATTCTTTCGGAGGCCCATTATTATAGATATGAAGTTCACCCCGGAGCGACAAAGATGTATCGGGACCTTCGACAGATCTATTGGTGGAATGGAATGAAAAAAGATATCGCGGAGATGATAGCCCAATGTCCTAACTGCCAGCAAGTTAAAGCCGAACATCAGAGGCCTGGAGGCCTAACTCAGTATATTGAGCTTCCATTATGGAAATGGGACATGATAAATATGGACTTCATCACTGGCTTGCCCCGCACTCCACAGAGGTATGATTCTATTTGGGTAATTATAGACAGGCTTACAAAATCTTCTCATTTCCTGCCAGTCAGGACGACATATTCAGCCGAGGATTATGCCAAGCTTTACATTCGAGAGATTGTTCGCCTTCACGGAGTACCATTATCTATTATCTCTGATCGAGGGGCTCAATTTACAGCACATTTTTGGAAATCTTTTCAGAAGGGTCTAGGCACGCAGGTAAATCTTAGCACCGCTTTTCATCCGCAAACGGATGGACAGGCAGAGCGTACTATTCAGATAGTTGAGGATATGTTACGTGCCTGCGTGCTAGATTTTAAAGGAAGTTGGGATGATCATCTACCTCTTATTGAGTTCGCTTATAATAATAGCTTCCAAGCTAGTATTCAGATGGCTCCTTACGAAGCACTATACGGGCGAAAGTGTAGGTCGCCGATCGGTTGGATCGAGTTCGGGGAAGCAGAGTTGCTAGGTCCTAATTTAGTCCAGCAAGCAATGGAAAGGTAAAACTTATTAGAGATCAGACTGCGTACAGCACAAAGTCGGCAGAAGTCTTATGCAGATGTTCGACGATGAGACTTAGAGTTTGATGTAGAAGATTGGGTTTTCCTGAAAGTATCGCCTATGAAGGGCATCGTGCGATTTGGAAAGAAGGGGAAGATCAGCCCCAGGTATGTTGGACCATATAAGATTATCGGAGGATTGGTAGGGTGGCGTATGAGCTTGATTTGCCTTCAGAATTGGAAGCAGTCCATCTTGTGTTTCATGTATCTATGTTGCGGAAGTGCATTGGAGATCTTTCACATATTACGCCCATTGAGGATATTCACATTGCTGAAGACTTATCTTATGCAGAAATACCAGTAGCTATTTTAGATCGGCAGGTAAGAAAGCTTCGAACTAAAGAAGTGGCTTCCGTGAAAGTGTTATGGCGAAATAACAACATCGAGGAAATGACCTGGGAAGCTGAGGAGGAAATGAGGAAGAAGTACCCCCACCTATTTACGACTTAAGGTGAGTCGCATTTAAATAATTGGCAATTATTCCTTTACAACAACTTAATTGGATAAATGACTTGAAAGTGCAATTTAAATTTCTTATTGCGAGATAGCTGTACGAAGCCTAGTAATTGGAATCTTCAGAATTTGATTTATGCTTTGCAAATGTAACAAATATAGCCTCACAACTAACGTATTAGCGGAAAGGAAATGAAACCAAGGAATTGACGTGACCCATTCGCGGACGAATGTTCTTAAGGGGGGGGGGGAGACTGTGAGACCCCGTGTATTTTTTTCTCTTCTCTTACGTAATATACGTAACGTGGCGTTGTTATATTAGGTATATATGATTGGGTATAGCACATTGGGAGAATAAGACTGAAAATGTGTGGTAATATCAAGGAACTAAACTAAAGCTTTAGGTCAAAGGAATCCCTTAAACAAAGGTTCGTGGTTAAAGAAATGGCTCGGGTAGCACCCCACGTGTTGGGAAGGTTTAAGTTAACTTGCACCTGTGGGATAAGACTAAGAGTCTCTAATATGCTAAGAATAATGTGTTAGGAGGTATTATAATATCACACTAGTCACATGTTAAGTTTTGGATTCAAGCAAGTTGAGAAATAAAGGTCGGTAAAAGTTATCGTAAATTTCTCTAATAAATTTTCTAAACTTTGGGTCAAATGTATCAGATCATTTCTCCCAATATATAAAGAGTTATGAGACCGACAACCTACCTAATCTAAGGTCTACGAGTCTAGTTCTCAACCAAAAAAGATTTCACATCAAACCGACATCGGAGTAAAGAGTTATGACTGTTTTACCGCGGACTGTCCGGGCTGAAACCGGGTCGCGAACCCGGTCGGGTCAAACAAGTGGTATAAGTCGGCAAATTCGACTTTTAAGACCCCAAAATATTTCATTTTAGTCCCAAAACAGTGAAAAATCTGAAGAGAAGGTCCCATGGTGTTCTTGAGTGATTAAGGTGCGTTTTTAACGATTTCTATCGTTAAAGTTTGCCCCCGTGCCTAGAAATGCAATCTCTACGCTTTGCAATCGTTTCCCCCTTCTATTAGCTGTGTTTGAAGCTATTTGTGGAAGATAGAAATTTTTTGTTCTTGCTGGTTCTTCAGGATTTATACTTGGTTTGCCAAGGTAATCATCTTGGGACACTTTTATGATCGTTTTTACAAAGTTCTACAGACGTTTTGTCAAGTTAGGGTCATATGGCAAATCTGCCAATTTAAACTCAATTATGAACTGTTTATAGGTGCGTATAAGCTGCATATACATAGTGTTTTCGAAGCTTACGACGTAAGGAACAACTTTCGTNGTAATGTTATCGGTTGGTGACTGTTTTGGGAGGGTCAATATGATTAACATTGATGTTTTTTTTGGGCTGTTTAGTGATTGTTTTCACTTGTGGGAAGTCATATAAATAGGGGAGGTTCTGTCCGTTTCATCGTAAAATAGGTTGTGGTCGGTACATAATAGTTACGACGCTTAAACGCTAACGATAGTGTCATTTCTCCTATTGTAGACTAAGGAGTCATGACTTTTGCATAGCTTGAGGTTGGGACAGTATATACAAGGTATGTTAAGGCTAAGCTCCGTCCTTCCTTTTAGCACGAATTCTGGGAAATTCCTAAGACGCCAAATGTGAAGGGCCTTGGGATCGTAGCTGAAGTATTTTCACGAGAAAGGCATTGGGATCGTAGCTGAAGTATTTTTATGATGCTATTAGGTTGATATTCCACTCGTTCGGTTAAATAGGGTATTCGACATCTATATATGTCATTTTGTCGGCTTTCTTAACTATATGTCCATATATAAATTCTTACCCGTCTTTGGGTTGTGTGACTTAAAAATAAAGGCATTTAGTATTTGCGATCAGTCCTTCTTCCTTGTTAATGTGTATTTTAAAAATCTCTAAAGTGACATGTCGATTTCCGAAAATCTCAAATATAATTTTTATGTTTAAACTACTAAAACACTTGATTTTTGAAATACTTTCTTTTACTAATTATCAAGAAATCAAGTATAAGGACTAAGTGAAGAACCTTAAGCTTTTTATGAACATATTCAAAGTTAAGTTATCTTTCTAAAAGTCGAGTTCAGTTTTCAAGCTTATTCAAAAAACATATGAGGTTCACCGAGACATTTGTATGCGATACGAAGGTGATTATGAGATTATGAGAATAAGAGTACCAATGAGCCAAGATTTGCTAAGTTTATGTTATGGCCTATTATGTGCATTCAAAGTTCATATCGTACATGGAATATTATGCATGGACTTCGAGCTATAATCGGAGGTAAGGGGCCTAATTGCCCGAAAGACTAAATATATTGTACAGATGGCCACAGGTTGGCAATATGATACCGGTTAGCTACCGGGAGAGACCGCCATTGCTAGAATTTGGTTGGGTATGTCATGCATTTGCATCAATAAATATGTATTCACGGCATACGATTACACGAGCATACCATGCATATTTGAGTACTATGAGGTTGGATGTCGGCCATGGAGGCTATCAGAGTTTCAGTGTCAGGTGGTATCTCTATTACCCTTTTTACATCAGCTATGTATGATTCTACTTTCTGCCTTACATACCAGTACATTTTTATTCGTACTGATGTCCCGTTGCCTGGGGACACTGCATTTTTTTTCGTGCGTGCAGGTCCAGGTAGGGACTCTGATCGACCCCTCCGCTAGGATTTCGGGGTTCAGCTGTGAGTTGGTAAGCTCCACCTCTTATTGGAGATTTTGTAGGATAGTTACTTTTGTTATACAGTTTGGATATAGTCGGGACCTTGTCTCGACCGTGCTTATGATACTCTTAGAGGCTATTGTGGACACAGTATTCTGGGTTTCTTTTTGCAGGTTTCAGTCTCCAGCCCATAGGCTTGGCATGTATATATATGTGTGTAGGCATGTATGTCTTCAGTCGCGGCCTCGTCGGCCAGCTAGTACTTTATTATTTTGGCTTGTCTCCCTTTGTTTATATGGCTTATTGTTATTCAGGTCATTACCTTAACGATCCAGGCTTAGTGTTTCAGATGTTGTGCTGCCCGATCTGTTGGCCCCCCAGTTTAGTTAGCTAGTATGTTTAGTGGCTAACTCGATCGAATACAGTATCGAGTGCCAATCGTGCCTCCCCTAGTTGGGGCGTGACACAAACGGTCAAAACATTATAACAAACAGTCGAGTAATTGAACATCCTAAGCATATAAAAAACATAGAGATGAAACTAAAGTACAAAATCAGTCGAAACAGTAGAGAAGAAAACCAGAGTTGAAACGTCTAAACGTTTAAACATTTTTTGCAGAAAACCTATTAGAAATCAAAACCCTAGTTTTAGGAAAAAATAAAATCGTTCGACAATAATAGTAAAAACAGAAGAATATTAAAGGAAAAATACCAAACAAACTCAAACCGCTTCAGATCTAAAGAGATTTGAACTGATTTAGCCAGAAATAGTTAGGTTTACGAAAATAAACAGAAGTGAATTAAAAATCTGATTTGAACCAAAGATTTGAAGCCGTAAAAACACGAAGATATCAGTACTCACAGACATAGAAGTGAATATAGACGGATTAGTCGAGAAGATGAGGGATTTTGAACCAAATCTGGTTCGAATCTCTTTAGATTCCATCAAGTAACATGAAGACCACAACACCAGTAGAATGTGAGGCCGGATAAGGCCTGAAATTGAAGAGAAACCCCATGAATAAAGGGGATATCAGTGACGGCGGGCTAGGGTTAGAAGGGGGGGGGAGAGAAGCGAGGGAAGAAAAGGATTCAGAGGCGGCGGGTTGGGGGGAAATGAGGGTAGGGTTTAGGATTAGTGTAATTAAAAAAGGAAGGTTGATCCTGGACCGTTGATCTTCTGAGATCAACGGCCAGGATTAAATTT
>ML368560.1:18377-37116 GCA_005239525.1 Nicotiana knightiana | reverse complement strand
GAGAAATAAGAGAAGGGATTTCAAAGATGGCGGGTTTGGAAAATGGGGTAGGGTTTAGGAGGTTAGTCTAATTAAAAAAGGAAAGAGTATCCTGGACCATTGATCTCTTGAGATCAACGACTAGGATTAGTTCTAGGCTGGGGCGGGTATGGATAATAGGTTTATTGGGTTTGGGTATTGGATCAGGGTTAGAATAATTGGGTTGGGGTGGTTATTGGGCTGGAGTCCGAATTTAAATTAAAAAGGGCCTATCTTTCAAATACCCATTTAATTTAATAAAAATAACTTATAGAAATAGTTAATAATAATGATAAAAAATGATATTTGTGTATGAAAATTATTTAAAATAGTTATTTGATATTACAAAAATATAAAAAGTCATTTTCATGTAAAATAATGTAATTATGCATACATGAGCTATTATTGCAAAGTCATTGCAATTATATCCGAAAGATGTAAATATAATTATGCATAGAATAATTAAAGCTTAATATAAAATATAAAATTAAGCAATAAAATAATTAAAAGGACATTTGTAATGCAATTAGTAATTATTTAGATAAATAAATGCTGGGATAAATCAATTAAAATTCCTTTAAAATTACAGAAAATTATGAAAAGATACTAGTTGATTCTTATGCATTATTTTGAAAATAATATGGGAAAAATTGGGTATCAACAGCTGCCCCTCTTTACCCGGGAAGGATGAAAGAGTTGTCAGGTGAAGATATGATGGCCAATTTTGACCGAATGGAATGATATGAGAGATATAGGCTGCACTCCGGTCCCCGAGATGCCTACATATCCCTGGTTTTATAGGAATCAGGCCGTGTGTATTTCTGGATCCATCGGCGGAAATAACCGATGGAATTGTAGCAAGGGAGAAATCAAGGTTTGAATAGATGAAACAGTTATGGTGAGCGGTCAGGTTTGAAATAGTATGAAGGAACTGGAGCGGGATCGCTCTTGTTGGGATAGCAGTTAATCACTGGGTCACATTCAAATCCAAAGATGTACTGCAAGCATATGCATATAACTTTGCGCAAAATTTAGACATGATGCAAATCCTTTCAGACCATGAAATTGTCTTTGGACGGTTGAGGATGACGTCCTTAGACCATGATGTCCCGGGCCATGAGTTGTGCGGTAAGGGATTCGCAGGCCATGAAATGATGTTCCCGGGCCATGAAAATGGTGCCTCCGAACCATGACGCCTTTGCGGCCCTAATCTTGTGTTGGCTTTGCCAACTTATTGGGTTTCCCCCTACTCTATGAAGCAGAGAATGATCGATCGAAGAATGAGATAATGATGTACAAGTTTGAGAGATCCTCAGGCCATGGGATGACGTCTTCCGGCTATGAGGATGATGTCTTCAGACTATGACGCCTTCAGACAAGTTGGCGATATTTCAGTCCATGAATTGCAGAGACATGATGATAGAGGCAGCAAAACAAAGCTTAGTCTTGTGTGAAGTTGAGGGCAGATCTTAGCCCGAGAGAAGAGAACAATGAAAGAGAGACAATGCTTAGTCTTGTGCGAGATTCAGGACAGTGCTTAGTCCCATGCAAAGAGAAGGAAGTGCTTGGACTTATGTAAATTGGAGGCAGGGTTAAGCCTCACGCAGGTGTTGAGACAGTGCTTGGTCTCATGTAAAGAGAAGGCAATGCTTAGCCTTATGCAAATAGGGAGGCAATGCTTAGCCTCATGCAGGTGTTGAGACAGGGCTTAGTCTCATGCAAAGAGAAGGTGGTGCTTAGCCTTATGCAAATAGAGAGGCAGGGTTTAGCCTTATGCAAGATTCGGGACAGGGCTTAGTCCCATATAAAGAGAAGGCAGTGCTTAGCCTTATGCAAATAGAGAGGCAGGGTTTAGCCTCGTGCAAGGAGAAGGCAATGCTTAGCCTTATGCAAGATTCTGGACAGGGCTTAATCCCATGCAAAGAGAAGGCAGTGCTTAGCCTTATGCAAATAGAGAGTCAGGGCTTAGACTCATGCAAGTAGAAGGTAATGCTTAGCCTTATGCAAGATTCGGGACATGGCTTAGTCCCATGCAAAGAGAAGGCAGTGCTTAGCCTTATGCAAATAGAGAGGCAGGGCTCAGCCTCGTGCAAGGAGAAGGAAATGCTTAGCCTTATGCAAGATTCGGGACAGGGCTTAGTCCCATGCAAAGAGAAGGCAGTGCTTAGCCTTATAGAAATTTCGGGACAGTGCTTAGTCCCATGCAAAGAGAAGAGTAAGAGTGAAGTATTCTTAGCTGACAATGTGTTTCGTGCATAGTGATTGTGTCGTTGCGATGGTGTTTATCATGATGATATAGTCCTGCATTCAAAGAAAAAAAATTTGTGAGTTTTGCTGGGGAGGTTGGTTCGTGCCTTTGCTTGCTTGACCTGCTCTGCTCTGTCTGAAGATCCTGTTCAAGCTATTAGGGTAGCATTTGCTAGAGCACAATTTCTTTTTCAAAAACATGCGTGCGTAATTTTCAAAAGACATAGTAGTATATAGTTTAGAAATTAGTTAGATGAATCAGTAACTATGACACAATCAGAGACATTGCGACTTCTTCTGCCATAGAATTTTGAGGGTCCTCCTCAAATTCTGTCACAGTTAACTAGATGATCTTTCTGACTGCTCCATATGCTGCGGTTGGCTGAACTTGCTTCAAAATTTTGAGGAGGATCCTCAAAATTCTGCCCCAGTTTCTGATTATGGGGGAAATAGAAATTGTATTGAATTATGACCGGACACACAGGGCTGCCTACGTATACCCTTTTAAATTTTAATCAGGTCGAACGTAGTTCAAATTTACATCATGTAGAGGAACATAAAATGATTTACACATAATATCTTTTGACTGCATCTGAGTTGATTGGATTTGGCCAAATTTCCCCGTCCATCTCTGTGAGTATGAACGCTCCTCCTGTCAGTACTCTGTGAACCATGTAAGGACTTTGCGCTCCTCCTGTTAGTACTCTGTGAACCATGTAAGAACCTTTCCAGTTAGGAGAGAATTATCTTTTGGCTTCATCTTGATGTGGAAAGATCTTTTTCAGCACCAGCTGCCCCGGTGTGAACTGTCTTGGCTTTACCCTTTTGTTGAAGGCTCTGGACATTCTGTTCTGATAAAGCTGATTGTGACGTACTGCATTCATCCTCTTTCTGTCTATGAGGGCTAGTTGCTCATAGAAGCTCCTTATACATTCTGCGTCGCTGAGTTCAGCTTCTTGTATGATTCTCAAGGAATGAATTTCCACTTCGGCGGGAATGACAACTTCAGTACCGTAAACCAGCAGATAGGGAGTTACCCGGTTGATGTGTGGACTGTGGTACGGTATCCCAGTAAGGCGAATGGTAGTTTCTCGTGCCATTGTTTGTGATTTTCTATCATTTTCCTTAGTATTTTCTTGATGTTTTTTATGGCAGCTTCCATGGCTCTATTCATTTGAGGCACGTATGCTGTGGAATTCTTCTGTTTGATTTTGAAAGTTTCACACGTGGCCTTCATCAAATCACTGTTGAGATTGGCTGCATTATCAATGATGATGGACTCTGGAACCCCAAATCGACAAACAATTCGGTCGCGAACAAAATGTACAACGACTTTCTTGGTCACAACTTTATAAGATGCAACTTCAACCCATTTAGTGAAGTGGTCGATAGCCACTAAAATGAATTGGTGCCCGTATGAGGCAATGGGCTCGATTGGACCAATGACATCCATTCCTCAGGCAGCAAAGTGCCAAGGTGAGCTTGTTGCATTGAGCTCGTTCGACGGCACTCTTATCATGTCTGCATGTATCTGACATTGGTAGCACTTCTGAACATACCAGATGCAGTCTGTTTCCATGGTCATTCAAAAGTAACCGACCCTGAGTATCTTCTTATCCAAGACAAAGCCATTCATGTGTGGACCGAAGGTTCCGGCATGTATCTCCTCGAGAAATTTAGAAGCCTTTTTTGCGTCGACACACCTTAACAGTCCCAATTTAGGAGTTCTTCGATATAGGGTTCTTCCACTTTGGAAGAAGTGATTGGACAACCTCCGAAGCGTGCATTTCTGAGTATGCTTTGCATGCTCCGGGTATTCTCCTTTCACCAAATACTCTTTGATGTCGTGGAACCAAGGTTTTTCGTCCATTTCCTCTTCAACATAGGCACAATATGCCGACTGATTATGAATTCTTACTAGAATGGGATCAATGAAGTTATTGTTTGGATGTTGTATCATTGATGACGAGGTGGCCAATGCATCAGCAAACTCGTTCTGAATTCTAGGGACATGCCGAAACTCTATCTTTGTGAATCTCTTCTTTATTTCCTACACATAATGCAGGTAAGGTAGTATCTTGGAATTCTTGGTAGCCCACTCTCCTTGTACCTGGTGCACAAGTAGATCTGAGTCACCGATCACCAACAATTCCTGAACGTTCATATCAACAGCCAGGTTGAGTCCTAATATGCAAGCTTCGTATTCTGCCATGTTGTTAGTGCAGGGGAATCTGAGTTTTGCAGACACCGGGTAATGTTGACCAGTTTTTGATACCAAAACGGCTCCGATACCTACTCCCTTGAAATTTGTAACCCCGTCGAAAAAAATCCTCCAACCATCGTAGGCCTCGGCCATGTCTTCTCATACGAAGGATACCTCTTCATTGGGAAAATACATTTTCAGGGGTTCGTATTCTCCTCCCACAGGGTTTTCAGCAAGGTGATCTACCAATGCTTGTCCTTTAACTGCCTTCTGAGCTACATAGATGATGTCGAACTCACTCAACAAGATTTTCCACTTGGCCAGCTTCCTAGTAGGCATGGGCTTCTGAAAGATGTATTTCAAGGGATCCATTCTCGATATGAGATACGTCGTATAAGCATAGAAGTAGTGCCTTAGATTCTGAGCTATCCAGGTTAGAGAGCATCAAGTACGTTTTAGCGGAGAGTACCGTGCTTCGTAAGGAGTGAACTTCTTACTCAAGTAATAAATGGCATGTTCCTTTCTTCCTGTCTCATCATTCTGTACTAGGACACAGCCGAAAGCTTCATCTAACACTGTAAGGTAGAGTAGCAGTGGTCTACCCGGCTCTGGCGGGACTAAGACTGGTGGTGTGGACAAGTATTCATTTATTTTTATCAAAAGAATTTTGAGAATCCTTGGTCCAACTGATTGCAGCGTCCTTCTTCAGCATTTTGAAAATTTGCTCGCATATTACTGGATTGTGCTATGAAACGACTGATGTAGTTGAGGCGTCCTAGGAAACTCATTACATCTTTCTTGCTTTTTGGCGGTGGCAATTCTTGGATGGCTTTGACCTTTGATGGTTCCAACTCTATTCCTCGGCGACTGACGATGAATCCCAACAACTTTTCGGCAGGAACCCCGAATGCACATTTTGCGGGGTTTAGCTTCAGGTTGTACTTTCGCAATCGGTCAAAGAATCTCCTCAAGTCTGCTATGTGATCTGTGTCCTTCTTGGATTTAATGATGACATCATCTGCATACACTTCTATATCTTTATGTATCATGTCATGGAAAATGGTTGTCATGGCCCTCATGTAGGTGGCCCCAGCATTCTTTAAATCGAATGGCATCATTTTGTAGCAATACACTCCCCATGGTGTAATGAGGGTTGTTTTCTTAGCGTCTTCTTCGTCCATCCAAATCTGATGATAACCTGCGAAGCAATCTACAAAGGATTGGAGTTCATGCTTGGCACAATTGTCGATCAGAATGTTTATATTCGGCAGTGGGAAATCGTCCTTTGGTCTTGCTCTTTTGAGATCCCGATAATCAACACAAACTCTAACTTTCCCATCCTTTTTTGGAACGGGCACAATGTTGGCTAACCAGGTTTGATATTCAACTACCCCGAGGACCTTGGATTTGATCTGTTTAGTAACTTCCCCCTTGATTTTCAGGCTCATATATGGCTTGAATTTCCTGAGCTTCTACTTTACCGGTGGGCATATTGGATTTGTAGACAACTTGTGGGACACTATGGATGTGCTCAATCCGGTCATATCGTCGTATGATCATGAAAATATATCCTCATATTCTTTCAGGAACCGAGTGTATTCCTCTTTCTCTGACGGTGACAAATGGATGCTTATGCTGGTTTCCTTGACGATTTCAGAATCTCCCAAGTTGACTATCTCGATTTCGTCCAGGTTGGACTTGGGCTTGTTCTCAAAATCATCTGCTTCTCTAACAATCTCCTCAGGTATTACATCCTCCTCTTCTGAATCACTATCCTTTTGTTGCGTTGTCTCATTACATGTCACAGTTGTCGTCATCGAGATAGGAAATAGTAATGTTGTAGGGATAAAGATATGAAAAAGTAGTAATAATAAAACATCAAGCCATTTGAAGCGTCAGGCAAAATGATTTTCAATAACTCAAATAACGTTTTTGGAACATTGAAAATATTATTTAAAACAAAAAATGTAAAAGTGGAAATCATGTTTTTCTGAAAAAGTGAACAATGCTATTCAGTATTGCTACCCTGGGACTCGTCGGGCCCTTGATGGTCTAACAGTCCAGTTCTTGAGGAATGCTCCTCTGTCCACAGCTTGGATGGTAGGGCTTCTGGATCTGGTATGATAAGTTGATGATGCCAGTATGCGTGAACCAACCTTAGGGAATGGGAATAATCAAAAAGAAAGAAAACAAAAGGTAGCCAAGTTAGTAAGAGTTTTGAAAAGAGTATTTGCAGTATTTAAACACATAGTGCGGGAATATAAATTCACGTCCTAATTTGGGAGCCTCGTTGTGCCCAAGGTAGGCCTAACGACAAGTTGATTTGGAGAATTTCAGTGCCAATAATTACTTCATTTCATTAATGTAAAAGTAGATGAATCTAAAACAACGCTAAATAAGATAAGTCACTAATGGCATTTGGCCTTATTACATTTGAAAAGCCAATAATCCTAATCTACTTGGTCCCATAAGGACTTTCCCCAGGCTTGATTCTTTTGGATCCATCGCTCAGGTTCCCCAGGTCACGCATGCTCAGCAGCAGGTATACCCATGCTAGATGTCCTCCTTCGCTTCCCTTAGCATTCTGGTAGTCGGCGACTCTCTTCCTTGTTTTCTCCTCCAGCTCCATCAGACCCTGCTCCAGATATTCCAACCTCTCATTAGAATTGATAGCCATTTCCCTCCATTCATTGATCAGTTCCATGTCAGTCTTGTGTTGATCCAGATGCTTGGCCTCGGACTCATGAACCCTTTTGCGCAGTTTGTTGTATTTCAATTGGGCTTCAACAAATTCGCCTATGACCCTGTTTCCTCGATCGATCCCCGACTCAACTATTCCTGCTATGCTATCTTCCAACCATGATGGGTAAAAGCGCACATACCCTGCGTGATATCGGTCTGGTTCGATATTGTCCTTTTCTACAATAATCTTTGAGTGCCACATATGCTGAGCTTCGCATTTGTATTGGAGGTCATCATCCTGAAAATCTGCCTTGTAATGACTCATTTTAGCAACTCGCAGAATGACTTGCTTCCTACCTGCTTGTCTCATAACTCTGATGGGAACATAAGGGTATATGAACCTTAACCTGATCAACACCAAGTGCGGAGCATCCCTAGATCTGATGATGAACTCGTCAGTAGGGAACCATTCGAACATCCATTGAACCTGATCATCAGTCAAATTGTCGAAAAACTGCACCATTCTTTAGCACTCTCTGGTTGAGCAAAACTGTCTGGGATATAAGTAATTATCTTAGGGTGATGGAAAGCTATATGATCATTCCACGGCCATCGTGGAAACTCTTGACGATATTGACCTCTCTGGAGATGCTCTAACAACCAAACCTGTAGCAGCATATTACAACCCTCGAAGTGTTTGAACCCCTTCTGGCAGTGGTCCAAGGCCCGATATATGTCTGCTATGATCATAGGGAAAATGGTATATGTTTTCCCCTCGATCCCCTCCGTTAAGGTTTTAGTCACCATGGCCAGTCTGGTGTGAATTCTATTCCCTTGCATCGAAAACACTATCATACTCAGGAAGCAGACGATGAACACAAAAACCCTACGGTGAATACAACCCAAGGAAGTGATTGAGAATTCATCATGGAAGATACGATAGGATTTGCTATGACCATATCGTTCATAGAGGTAGTCAAAGGGTATGTAGGACTTCTTCAAGCACTCCAAATCGTCGTTCTGTTTCAAACCCATCATTTTCAGGAACCCCCTAGCGGTACGGTTTTCTGGCACCAATAAAGGGACTGTCCCAAGATAGTCCAGCGAATCCCCCTATTTCTTCCAAGAGAGGGGTCATTTCTATGTTTTCAAAGAGAAACACGAATCTTTTTCCGTCCTAGAACATTGTGGCAGCTTCAATCAACATATTATTTGGTTGGATGTCCAATAAAGAAGGAAAATTTCCCAGGACCTTTTTCACATGCTTTTTGTCACTTGAGGAAAGATGTTCCCACCAATCTAGCAACAATGGTGGTATGTTACGGACCATGCCGAACCTGGGGACTTCGTGCCTCATTTTCTGCAAAACAAATAAGGTTAGACCCTTTTCCCTCCAGATTCGACTATTTATACATCAGTGATTAGCATATTGGCACTTATTTCTCCAAATTAATGCACAGATCGTGGTTGCGTCCGTTAGGATTATGGAAACCCTGGTGGACTTTTGGACAAGTATTTTCTTTTAGGTTATTATGTGGACAACATATTAACCCTGGCTAGGTTTGACTATGATGCATGTACAATTAATCAGAGTAAGGTTTCTATAGAGGTCTAGACTGGTACCCTCAAGCGGAAAACTTGAGGGGGAAAGGCACGGAACCGTCGACTGCACCGCTGATCGACTAGTTTTACCGCAAATAAGCCTTTCCGAATTCAAAGGGGTGATATATAGGAAGAGAGCAAACACTCATCAAGTGTTTCTATGGTATTGATTATGCACGAGTGGAATATGATGTTGAGCATGATTTATGCAACAGAAAATAGCATGTTGTCCCGTATTTGCACGTTAGAAAATGATAAATGCGGTATTTAATAATTGAAAAGGCATTTTAAGAAAGAAAATAAAGAGACAAGTCAGTTTCCATAGTACAAAGAAATCATAAATGCTTGAAAATAGGCAATTAAATTCATATAAAGTGGGAAACGGAAATGGTGCGCACGTATTAACAGAATAAAGCATGCTAAAAGACTAATTCAAAAAAAGCAAGTCCGTTATGGTAAGAGCCTAAGGGTTATCCCCAGCAGAGTCGCCATGCTGTCACGCCCCCTTTCTCTTGCGGAATCGGGTTTCGACATTTCTGAGACAACTCCCTTCCTTTTGGGATGTGGTATGGGATTTGAAGAGTCGCCACCTAACGGATTAAGGTGCATTAGGTTACCTAGAGTAATTGAATCATGAAACTAGTTTTCATTACCAGAGATCGGGTAAGGGCTCAAAATTACCTTGAGGGGAAGGTGTTAGGCACCCCTCGAGGTCCACAACGGCGGGTCCCTGCAGAACTTAATTAAGCGAATTAGTCTTAAAGACAAATAAAGCAATTTAGACAAAGATACATTACTTTAAAAACATGAATTAAAGGGGTCCTAGGTTTTTTAGCCTATAGGATCATTTCCATGCAATACTTGGTAACTTTTCCCAAGTTGGGGTGCTACTCATAGTATTAGCGCACGGGTCATCATCTCATTTACTACCCAATTACTATCTTTTAGTTATTACCTAAGTGTTCTAGTAGCTTCTAACTTGTTCCTTATACGTGCACCACCCATCCTTTACCTATGGTCCTGGAGGTATTTAGGACTTCCATTTAGGGTGGTTCTAGACTGACCTATGTTGCTTAAAATGAGGAAAATCTAGGCGACAAACAAAATTCAGATAGACTATCATATAAGGGGGAAAATAAGGGCTCATATTAACCTCCACAAGTAGACCACAAATGCACGCAATTAAATCAGACAACTTCATTGATTTAGGATCCTATAGGCAGGATATCTAGATGAGCATAAATATAATGTATGAAGGCAGTTTATTAAAACGAGCATTGGGACCACCAAGCTTGCCTACTGATTTGATTAAGTTCTGAATCTGGGGACATTTCAGGCAGCAAGATATCACAATTGTTAGGCCCGGAATTCTTAATAGCCCTACAGGTTTGCCTAAGTGATAACCAGAACTGATTAACAGAATCCTATAGGCATGGTATCTACAATTATTAATTATAGACCTATGACATGGTTTCTAAGCGAGTTACTGATTTCAAGCATGATTTCTAAGTTTACAAACTGATTTACTCTATAAACATGATATATATTAGTTTAAATCCTATAGACATGATTTCTAGGTTTTGAAACAGATTCCTTTTATTTCTATAGGCATGGTATCTAAATTGGAGAAAACTGGTTTTTATATCTCCTATAGGCATGATATCTATTAATCTGTGGTCATCATTTTAAACAAGTTGCCAAGAAAGTTTATTAATTTACACAAATAAGATCCTATACGCATGATCACTAATGCACGTTGAGATTGAAAATATGCGTAGATTCTATGAACATGGATTTCTAATGCAGAATTAATACAAGACCTATAGGCAGGGTCTCTAGTATTCCAAAAAATGGAAAATCAGAGTCACACATAGTCAGAAAAACCCTATAGGCAGGATCTCTAAACGAGTAGTGACATTCACATAATCAATGCNAAAATTCATTACACTATAGGGAGCCTTCATAGGCCCAATATAAACCCAGGAACCAGGCCTTCAAGCAAAGCAGATCTGAAGCATAATGGTGGTCCATCCATGATACACAAAATTGGGCTTCTGGTATGTCAAAGTTCCTAAGGGACTCAGGGACCCCGGGCAATGCTCACACCAGAACCTTACTTAGAAAAACAGTTCATACAAGATT
This sequence comes from Nicotiana knightiana, assembly GCA_005239525.1. Classification (NCBI taxonomy): domain Eukaryota; kingdom Viridiplantae; phylum Streptophyta; class Magnoliopsida; order Solanales; family Solanaceae; genus Nicotiana; species Nicotiana knightiana. The sequence continues at coordinate 26,222 of ML368560.1, read as the reverse complement.
GGAAGACCAGCCCTTATGTGTCAGAGTTCAGAGGAGTCTCAAGGACCCTAGGCAGTGCTCACATTGGGGTGGTAGGACTCTAAATAACTAAGAGTAGAAGTTTGAAAATAGTATATAAAGGATAGGGGAACAGTTTTAGAAAACAGTTTGATTTTAGGAGCAAACAGATTCAATTTACAGGACTGCACAGAACTCCACCTAGAACAAACAGAATCCATATTTAGCATATGGTTCAAACAGACTGGTATTGGTTCAGACATATATACTGTACTAGAATTTAAAGCAATCACAAAAGAGCAAGGATACTTGAACTAATAGACAGAATTGGCACTATATTACATGTTTACAGAACAGGGAACATACAACTGATTATATAGGGTGTCATATTACTGGAGATAACCTAGTTAGAATTGTCACTAGGTGAATTCATATAGGCATATAGCAACAGAAGCATGCTGAGGTTTCAAACTAACCAGATAATCACATGGGGAGAGAAATAGGATAACAGGAGTTAAAGCATACCAATTGAGAATCACATAGTAAAATATGATAACTTAGCTTTAACATTATCAATAAGTAGAATCACATAATCATATGGCAAAAAGAATCATGCTGAGATTTTGAAATAAACTAACCACATAAGCACATAGAACAACTTAGGATAACAGGAGTTAAAACATACCAGTTAAGAAGAAAGTAAACAGGGGATGTAATGGTAATTTAGATCCAGGGAGTTTAGCCTTGGCTTCCAGTCGGCTAAACAGTGCAGAAATCAGAACAGCAGCACAAAGAGAGAACTTAAGTTCTTTTAGAAAAACAGGAAGCTTGAGAGTTTTCAAGTTGTAAAGTGAAGAGGTTGTAAAAGCGTGTGTGTGAGTGAAAGAGTCTCAGTGTAAGTCTCTTAGTGTGTAGGTAGGTGTGTCTAAGTGTAAGTGTAAGTGTGTAAGCCTATTTGAAATCAGAACAATGAAAGTCTTTTAAAGCATATAGTAGAGTAAAACCAAATAAGGTAGGAAAATCAATGGCACACAAATAAGGTGTAGAGATCAGTTAATCAGTAAATTAGGGTTAACACAAATCAATTAATAGGACAGAATCGCGTAAATATCACTTAAATTAAGGAGAATCTTATACGAAATAAATCAGCAGGCAGGAATAAGGTTAAATAAGGTAAGCAGTAAGTCTAGCAATCAATTATAAATCAGCCCCAATAATCAAAGCACAATATCAGGCCAGTAATAGAATTAAGGAAAGTAGCACCAACTACTAATCACACATAAGGAAAGAATAAGTAAAAGTCTGATAACAAAATATCGCTATTAAATAAAAACACAATTTCAAACCCTGATTTAAGTAATAAAATCAATTAACACTTTAATTGAGAGAGCTAAGGCAAACGATCAAAAACATTATAACAAACAGTCGAGTAATTGAAAACCCTAAGCATATAAAAAACATAGAGATGAAACTCAAGTAAAAATTAGTCGAAATTGTAGAGAAGAAAACCAGAGTTGAAACGTCTAAATGTTTAAACATTTTTGCAGAAAACCTATTAGAATCAAAACCCTAGTTTTAGGGAAAAATGAAATCGGTTGACAATAATAGTAAAAATCGAAGAATCTTAAAGGAAAAATACCAAAACAAACTCAAACCGCTTCAGATCTAAAGAGATCTGAACTGATTTAGCCAGAAATAGTTAGGTCTACGAAAATAAACAAAAGTGAATTAAAAATCTGGTTTGAACCAGAGATTTGAAGCCGTAAACACACGAAGATATCAGTACTCACAAACATATGAGTGAATATAGACGGATTAGTCGAGAAGATGAGGGATTTTGAACCAAACCTGGTTCGAATCCCTTGAGATTCCATCAAGTAACATGAAGAACACAACACCAGTAGAGATGTGAGGACGGATAAGGCCTGAAATTGAAGAGAAAGCCCATGAATCAAGGGGATATCAGTGACGGCGGGCTAGGGTTAGAAGGGGGTGAGAGAGAAGAGATAAGAGAAGGGGTTTCAAGGACGGCGGGTTTGAAAAAAGGGGTAGGGTTTAGGAGGTTAGTCTAATTAAAAAAGGAAAGAGTATCTTGGACCACCATGATTAGTTCTAGGCCGGGGAGGGTATGGATAATGGGTTATTGGGTTTGGGTATTTGATCAGGGTTAGAATAATTGGGCTTGGGTATTATTGTCAACCGATTTCATTATTGGGGTGGAGTCTGAATTTAAATTAAAAAGGGGCTATCTTTTAAATACCCATTTAATTTAATAAAATTAATTTATAGAAATAGTTAATAAATGATAAAAATGGTATTTGTGTATGAAAATGATTTAAAATAGTTATTTGATATTACAAAAATATAAAAAGTCATTTTCGTGTAAAATAAAGTAATTATGCACACATGGGTTATTATTGCAAAGTCATTGCAATTATAACCTAAAGATGTAAATATAATTATGCATAGAATAATTAAAGCTTAATATAAATAATAAAATTATTAAAAGGACATTTGTAGTAATTATTTAGATAAATAAATGCTGGGATAAATCAATTAAAAATCCTTTAAAATTACAAAAAATTATGGAAAATTACTAATTGATGCTTATGCATTATTTTGAAAATATATATGCATTTTGAAAATAATATAGGAAAAATTGGGTATCAACATGGTGTAGCAGAAAGAAGGAATAGAACATTGTTAGATATGATAAGGTCCATGATGGCGCAGGCAAATTTACCTATCTCTCTTTGGGGAGATGCTTATCGACTGCGGCCTACATATTGAACAAAGTGCCTTCTAAATCAGTTTCTTCCACCCCTTATGAACTATGGACTGGTCATAAACCAAACTTAAATAATTTACAATCTTGTGGTTATGTTGCATATGTAAAAGATTCTTTTAGCAAGTTTGGTAAATTAGGTCCAAAGGTAAGAAATGTATCTTTATAAGATATTTAGAACACTTCAAAGGGTATGTGTTCATTGGTGAATTAGAGGATGGAAGTTTTACTTAGATTGAATCACGATTATGGAAAATAATGTTCCATGAAAGGGCGAGTAAATAATGGAGAGCCTCTTTATGAAATGTTAAACTCAGATAGTCAGCAAGTGTCTTCTGACATAGTTTATAATCAAATTGACCAGGATCTTTCTCTTGATCCGAGTGGGAGTGGGAGTTCTCAATCCCAAAATCCTAACTTAGGTAGTGATGGCACCCAACAACGGGGTCAGGCAACAACGGGGTCAGGCAAGCCGACTTTCAATTTACTAAAGGTTCCTTCTTATTAGATTAAACACTTTAAAATATACTCAATTTTTAAAACTTAAAACATGATTTGACAAGGATAAATAGCCAGTTTAATTAAAAACAGTCATGAAGAGGCGTGAGCCAATATATGTACAAACCCGAAATCCATAACTATCATGTGTGTGCTAGGAACTAGTGTCACAAGTCCTATCGGCATACTAACAAAATATACAAAAGATATAATATACAGTCCCACTGTCTGAAGGAAATAGACGGGAAATAAGCAAAAGAAAACCCCATGGTGCTGCCGGAGATCGCAAGGAGAAAAGCAGCTCACCGTGAAGTCAGGTCCATCTAATATCAAGTCAAGATCCGGTCCGACAACCAGATGCACCAGCCTCAGAACCTGTACAATTATGTACAGAAGCGTAACATGAGTACATAAATATATATGTACCCAGTGAGTATCTCGCCTAACCTCGAAGAGGTAGTGACGAGAGGTCGACATGACACTCACTAAGGTCCAACGATATAATTTTACAGAATATAATAGAAACGGTAGGCATGTAAAGGCAGTGAAGCAACAAATATATATGTACGGTACTGAAATCCAAGAAAGTACTGGGAATGAATAAAACCATTACCACTTCACTTTCACCCAAATATCTGTCAAATCAATACCCATGAATTTAGTAACAAATAAATCATACGCATGCAGGGTAAGGACAACCGGCCGGAGTCACAAGATAGTCATGTCCGTGCACCGCCGAGGGTCGAACGGCCTGAACCATAAGTGCACCTCTTCACAAAGTACTCACATTTATGCATTGCCGAGGATCAAACGGCCCGTACCAAAAGTGCATCTCTCAATCCTCTATATGCACTGCCGAGGATCGAACGGCCCATACCAAAAGTGCATCTCTCAATTTGCCGTGGCGTACGGCCCGTTCCCATAAGAGTGGGGGAAAACCACACTCTGCTCGCGGAATGTAAATTGCGAAGCGGTCACATGCATATACATTATTAACTCTACACCCGAGGACTCGAAACTAGCCAAATGTTATACAAATACATTAATTTATGCTCAAAGTATGGAAATTCTCCTACTCCTTTAGTAAATTCACCATTCTTGAAGAAATTCTAAAATCCAACCCCGGGCCCACATGCTCGGATTCCAAAAATTCTCGAAGGAAACACTCACCCATAGCCTAAGGAACATTAATATATGATTCTTACTTGATTTCATAGATAATTCATGGGTAAATTATCAAATTATCGAAAGCCCTAGGTTACTACCCAATTCTTGATTTTTCACTAATTAGGTGATTAAATTTAACTAGGAATTCATGCATTAACAAGTCTTGAGATGAAATTTACTCACCTTCTAGGGGTTGGGTCGTGGAGTCTTTTTCCCAAGCTCTCAAAGTTTTTAATGGAGGAAAGAGTGAAGAAAACAATGAAGAATCCCGTATTTAAGAAACACACTGTCTGACAGTGTTTCCACACCTGCGGTCTCGCACCTGCGAGCAAAGGCTCGCACCTGTGAAAATGGACGAGGAAGCCTGGGCCCGCACCTGCAGAGTGGAGACTGCACCTGCAGCTCTGCTCCTGCGGAACTTTGTCCGCACCTGCGAGAAATGTCCTGCCCGCTGGGGGTCGGACCTGCGAGGATGGGACTGCAGGAGCGGTCCCGTACCTGCGATTGGGCAATCGCACCTACGGTCAACACCGGAACAGGTGCACCAGCAGCTATTTCACCTGGTTTTTCGCCTCGTGGTATGTCCGGGAGGCACCTGGGCCCACCCGAGCCCCCGTCCAAATATACCAACAAGTCCTAAATCATAACACGGACTCGCTCGAGCCTTCGGAACACCCAAAACAAGGCTAAAACTCAAAATCACACCTCAAAACCCCTAGAACAAAACTTAGGAACTTTAAGATTTCTTGACTTCGCTAATAACGCACTGAACCGACCTATACTACTCGGAATGACACTAAATTTTGCAGGCAAGTTATAAATGACATAACGGAACTATTCCCGATCTCAAAATTCTGTTCGGACCTCGATAACACAAAAACACGTACCAAACCACAATAGGAACTTAAGGAACTTCTTCTTTCAATAGTGGGTGCCGAAACGTTCCTGGATCATCAGAAACCCATTCCGAACATATGTCCAAGTCCGAAATCATCATACGAAGCTACAAAAACCGTCGAAACTCGATTCCGAGGTCGTTTACTAAAAATGTTGACCCAAGTCAAACTTGGCCTTAAAGGCCAACCTTAAGGAACCAAGTGTTCCTATAGCACTCTAAACACTTCCGAATCCCGGACCACCAGTCCCCGCAAGTCATAAATTATAATAAGCCGCTAAGGGAAGTTTAATTTAGGGGAACGGGATCCGATAATGCAAAACAACCGGTCGGGTCGTTACACCCATAGAAATAGATGAGCCAAAGTTTGTGATTGAGGCTTTATCGAGCCCTGGAAAAGATGAGTGGAAGAAAGTAATGAAAGAAGAATTATAGTCCATGAAAACCAACTAAGTCTGGGATCTAGTTGACCTTCCACCTGGGCGTAGAGCCATTGGGAACAAATGGGTTCTCAAAGTTAAACGCAAAGCATGTGGGTCATTAGAAAGATACAAGGTACGATTGGTGGCAAAAAAATTTACTCTATAAGCTGGAATAGATTATGAAGAAACATTTTCACCAGTTGTGAAATTTACCTCAATTCGCTTACTTTTGGCTATTGTTGCATGTTTGGATTTGGAATTACATCAAATAGACGTAAATACATCTTTTCTCAATAACGAAGAAATCTACATGGAACAACATGTAGGCTTCATTGTTAAAGGCCAAGAAAATAAGGTCTATACATTGAAAAGATCTATTTATGGGCTGAAGGAATCTTCAAGGCAATGGTATTGGAGATTTCATAAGGAGGTGATCTCGTATGATTTCACCGTGATCAGTAAAGACCATTGCATTTTTGTGAAGAAGTCCAATGGGATGTTTGTAATTCTTTCTCTTTACATAGATGATATTTTGCTTTGGACAAGATGCCATAGTATAAGAAGAAGGCCTTTATCGACCGGAAATAATTTGGAGTATTTCAAAATTATCAAATCATGGATTTCAAAGTCATCTGACATGAAATATATGGGTGAGGCAGACTATATCCTTGGGTTAAGATCCAAAGAGACCGTTCCAAAAAGTTATTGAGTCTATCTCAAGAAACTTACAACAACAACAACCCAGTAAAATTTAGAAGTAAGGGGTCTAGGGAGGGTAGTGTGTACGCAAGCCTTACCCCTACCCCCATGGAGTAGAGAGGTTGTTTCCGATAGAGCATCGACTCAAGATATCTCAAGAAACTTATATAAAGAAAATTTTGGAGCGTTTTTGCATGAATAGTTGCAAAATAATGGATACTCCTATAGAGAGAGGTGAAATTTTAAGCCTTGAAATGTGTCCCAAGACTGAAAATGAAAAGGAAGACATGTCTCGAGTTCCATATTCAAGTGTTGTTGGGAGCTTGATGTACGCTATGATGTGTAATCGCCCAGACATTTATTATGCCGTAGGTATGATTAGTAGGTATCAATCCAATCCTGGAAGAGATCATTGGAAAGCTGTGAAGAGAATTTTCAGATACCTAAAGGGAACTGCTGATTATTTATTATGTTATAGTGGAAATGATTTATACTTGAGAGGATATACAGATGTTGATTGGGCTAGTGACCAAAATAATAGAAAATCAAAATCCGGTTACTTAATGGTGGTGCTATATTATGGAAAAGTAAGAAACAAACCTGTACAACTCTTTCATCGATGGAAGTTAAGTTCGTGGCTTGTGCGTCTGCAGTACAAGAAGCTGTTTTGTTGAAGAGATTCTTTGAGCATTTGGATAAACTCTCAGGGTCTCATGACTCTATATTCTGATAGTCATGCGGCTATTGCATACACAAAAGATCCTAAGTATCACAACAAGACTAAACACATTGAAATAAAATATAACTTTGTGAGAGACATAGTAGCAAGTGGAGAAATAAATTTACAGTACATTTGATGCGTGGCAAGAATTCATGGTTTTAAGCATTATATATCGTACATTTTATGTGCTTTTGTGATAAAAATACACGTTATATGTGCATAATGGAGTCTATTTCATGTGTAGGTGAATTGGAGATGGAAGCCGAGCTAAATGGATGCATAAACGTCAAAAATATGCTCAAGAGTCGAAAAGGAAACACCCGGGCGTTAGCCGGGCGTTTGGCCCCTAAAGCCAGGCTGACCCTGGCGTTAGTGGGGCGTTTGACCCCTAACGCCAGGCCTGCCCAGGCTATAAGGGGGAGTTTGGGGCTTAACGCCTAGGTCCCTGTCCGGTCAATTCCGAGTTTTGAAGGTTTTAAGTGTTTCCCGGTTAGAATAGAAGTCTTCTACACGGTTAGGGTTTGTCCCAAACTTATAAATAGACCCAAAAACACAACTTTGAGGGGATTGGATTCACGGATATTCATGTGAGGGGATTTGACGAACACACACAACGCTTGAAGGAGGCTTCTACCTAGTTTTTCTTCTCTTCTCTTTCTTT